>JAOEGS010001902.1:0-18325 GCA_025447755.1 Corythornis vintsioides | reverse complement strand
AAATGAGATCCCAGAGTGGATTCCAAATGACATCCCAGAGTGGATTCCAAATAACATCCCATCGTGTATCTCAAATGGGATCCCAGAGTGGATTTGAAATGAGATCCCAGAGTGGATTTGAAATGAGATCCCAGGGTGGATTCCAAATGAGATCCCAGAGTGGATTTGAAATGAGATCCCAGAGTGGATTCCAAATGAGATCCCAGAGTGGATTCCAAATGAGATCTCAGTGGATTCCAAGTGAGATCTCATAGTGGATTGCAAATGAGATCCCAGAGTGGATTCCAAATGACATCCCAGAGTGGATTCCAAATAACATCCCATCGTGTATCTCAAATGAGATCCCAGGGTGGATTTGAAATGAGATCCCAGAGTGGATTCCAAATTCCAAATTCCCAACCCATTCAGATTCCCTTGGCACATGGGCCAGGGTGAGGGTCCCCCTGTGGGCGGGCTGCTGCAGGAGGAGGCAGGTAGCAGTGCTGGGTGGATGTGGAGAGAGATCTGTGGATGTCAGTGATGTTCTCCTGGGAACCTCGTGGCAAGCAGGGGCTGGGCACCTGGCTGATGCCAGTAGATCTGTCAGCAGGAGGGATGGCAGTGGGAATCTGTCAGAGCATTTGATTTCATCACACTCATCAGTCATTTCCCCTGATTGCTGTGCTTGAGAGAGATGTTTTTGAGGTGAAAAGTGGGATTTTCTCATCTCCACTCCATCTGCTTCTAGTTTTGGTCGTGCAGTTTAGAGGGACTCTGTTTGCAGTGCAGCTAATTCCAGTGAAGCTGATGCTGTTATTTGGGATTCCTTTGCCATGAACTTTGCTAGCAGACAAAAGCCAAGCTGAGGGCCACAGCTGGGTGTTTTCCTTCTCTTCCCACCCATCCCTTGCAGTCTTTGCTGCAGGTATTTGGAGAAGGCCAGGTGTTCCTGGCATCTGGTTTGCATTCCAAACTCACTCCATCTGGTTCTTTTTAACCTAAATTCTGGAGAGCATTTTCCCCTTCCTTAGTACAACTGGAACTGGTGGCTCTGCACCTTACAGCTGCCTCTTGGCCCTCCCTGTGATGTGTTTCAGGTGATTCTCAGGAGCACTGCTCTCTCAGGGCAGTGTTTTTAACTGACAGGGGCTGGCTGGGACCTTCCCTCAGCCTCTGCTTTACAGGCAGAGTTACACTTGACACCTCTCTGGGGTTGTTCCCACCATCCTCCTCCTGCTCTTGCTTTGAAGCCACCAGGTCCTTGTGATCCCATCAATATCCATCAGCCCAGTGACCTCATTCCATCATTCAAGTGCAGGAGGTAGGATATTCATCTGCTTTTCCTTTGGATTTTTCCTCAGCCTTGCAATCCTGCAACAACTTCTTCTCCTCTGTGTATAAAAGGCTGATGCTGTGGTTGCATGTGGAGGGTGTTTTGGTTTTTTTTGGTTGTTCTTGTGTTTTATTTTATTCCCATCCATATTTCTCCAACTTAATGGGATCCTGCAGTGTACAGTAGGAGCAGTGTTTTGTTTCCCTGGCAACAAGAGCCAAACTTTTCAGCTGTGACTTTGCTGGTGTTAAATAATAAAATAATAATAATAATAATAATAATAATAATAAAAACCCCAAACTCCCTGCCAGTTATGATGTAAACATTTGCAGCTCCCCCTCCAATGGCTTTTCTTTCTGGAATCAAAAGTAAAATCCCCGTTCCGAGGGGAAACTGATGAAATTGTTTTAGACATTTTCAAGCAAAAGAACAGATGTGTGTGACTCTGAGAGATCCTCAGCGAGCTGCTCTTACTGGTTTGAAGTGGTGTATTTACTACCAGCCTCACTGGAGGGGATGTGCCCTCTCAGCAGCACCCAGAGCCCAGATTAATCTTAATTTCTGCAGTGATTAAATGCCATTTCTGCCTGAAGACTTGAGCAGAAAGGTGTAGCAACTGCTGAAAGTCCTTCAGCATCTGCCTTCACCTTTTGTTTGGAGCATAACTAATCCCATCAGGAGTTTGGGACTGGAGGATGAGGACCAGCAGGGTGACATTTAAAGCCATATTTACATTTATTAGACTAGCAGAGGCTCATCCCATAAAAAAGAATGTAAAGGAAACCCTTCAGGGCTGAGATCTCCTCTCCTCTTGGCTGGCTTCTGTCACAGCCCCAGATTTCCCACCAGCCAGATGCTGGGTGAATTATTAGTCACTAGAATAACCTTTCTCAGTGCTGGTCAGTCAGGGGGAGTCTGGGTCACTCATGTACTAGGAAGATTTCTGTCACACTCTAGTATTTTTCTCTGAATTCTCCAGCACTTCTTAATAGGACGTTGACTAAAACCCAAAAATAACATTCTGTTGGGGAAAAAAAAAAACCAACAACCAAACCAAACCCACGTGGAAGCCAAAAGGCTTTTTTGGTATTCCTTAAAATAGTGAATTATTGTGGAGAGATTGAATTGTCCACCCTTGAAAAATCCTCCTTCTGGAAGCAGCTCCATCCTTTTTTTTTTTTTTTTACTCTCTTTGCTGCTAACGTGAAGCCCTTTGCAGCAGAGAACCCTGCAACTGTGGAGATCTGAATAACATTTACTGTCATAAAACTAATATTTACTCAGACTGAAGTAGCACCAAAGGTTTTGCAAGCTTGGACAGGAACGTGGAGGGCTGAGCTGAGCTGAAATGCTTAGTTATGGATTTCTGTCTTGGGTTTGTTTTTTTTTTTTACTGCCTCTCTTGCCAGGAGGCTGTTGGGACAGATGAACTAATTGCTGCTGGGTGGATTACCTGGCAGCCCCACCTCTGATTGTGTGTGTGATGTAAAGCACTGGCTTCACCAGCACAGACTGATTAACCAGAGCCTTGCCTTCAGTGGAAAACACCCCAAAAATGCCTCATTGAGACAGAGCTGTCAGGATTCAGCTGTAGGTGCTGGGCAAGGGGAGCATGTCCAGCCCAGAGCAGCTTGGTGGCCATTCCCTGAGTGTCTTTGTAACCCAGATGAGGCAGGGGGATGATTTCCTCCCCAGCCTCATCCTCCCCAACTGCCTCTCTTAATTCGAAGCAGTGGCTGCAGATGAGGTAACTCTTTTTCCTGAAATTACATCTGCAGTGGAACTGCCAATTAATTAGAATTAAGTTTTGCACATGTGCTCGTTGCAAATGGCTTTACAATGGGAGGCCATTTTGCTCTGGTATGGTTTACATCATCTTCCAGGGCCTGAGCCCAACTCAAAGGCAAAGGAAGGACCCCACTTGGCTCCCAGGGGGTGTAACCCCAAAGCATCTTGCAGACAAAACCTCTTTCTTTGCTTTGTGCTGCTTGGCAGACACTTGACTGCCCCTCTACCTGGGCTATTAATTGAAATTAATATGCTGCTGATGTAACCATGGGCTCTGTAATCCATCCAGGATGTCATCTGATCTCATCCTCTGTCCATGACATGATGCAGAGCTTGATTTCACCTTTTCTTTCTTAGTCATTGGCTTTGCATCCCCCTCAGCCAGTCTAATAGCTTGCAGATCAAGGCTTAATTGTGCTGCTTCCCTTTTATCTTCACTTCTGGGAGGGTCAGCTGAAGGACCATTGGCCTGCAGAACCTTTCTTTTCAATGTTGGGGTTGGAAGGCACCTCAAAAGATCATTGAGTCCATCCTGCCAGAGCAGGGGCAGCCAGGAACAGATCCAGGGGGGTTTGGGATCTCTCTCCACAGCCTCTCTGGGCAGCCTGGGCCAGGCTCTGCCACCCTCCCAGGGAAGAAGTTTCTCCTCATGTTGAGCTGGAACCTTCTCTGCTCCAGCTGCACCCATTGCCCCCTGTCCTGTCACTGGATGTCCCTGCACTGCTGCCCAACTGGTCAGTCCCCAGTCTATACTGGTACCCAGGGTTGTTCTTTCCCAGCTGCCAGACTCTCTTGGGGTGGACAGTGAGGAAGGTGTGAGATGATTTGAACAACTAACTGCACCTTTGTCTTTAGGTGTTCCCTTAGGTTTAAGCAGGAGAGACACCCTGAGCCTCCTGGGGTTTCCTGAGGGGAAAAAAAAAATGGGTTTTATTTCTTATTTTATTGGGCTGTGCTTAGGAGAGGGTTGGGGAGACAGAGCTGGTCAGAGCAGGTGCTTTTTAAAGCCAGACAACTGGAACTGGATTCATTTGACCTTTTTCTGCACCTTCTGTTTCTCCAGATGAGAGGAGAAAGCTTCTCAGACACCTGGGAATATCTCTCTGTGGATTTAATGTCTTTATTTCTTTAAAAAGCCTGTGTGGTGGGAAGGATGGACAATTGGGGTGAAGCTGAAATGAGCACCAGAGCTCACAGGAGGGGTTCTCAGAGCAGCCATCACCAAGCAGTGGTGAATACTCAGCAGCTGAGATGGTTTATTATTTGTTATGCAAGGAAATAACACTGCTGATAAGAGAAAAAAATTAATCTACTCTGGATTTTTCTACACTTGGTAGAGCTGGAATCAGCCTCACTTTTCATGCCTTTGCTTTGGGGAATGGAAAGGAGGTGCTCTCAGTTATATGGCTCTGTGGGGCTGTTCCTTGATGAAGTTTTGACAGATTTAAGGTCATTTTTTGCATGGTTCAGTTCAGCACACTGAGAAATACCCAGCAGGGAGAGTTCCTCTCTCCATGAACTGCTATATATTAGACTTTTATAGATGCTGAGTTTATTTTTGCTATTGGCACATTTTATGGAGGAAATAAAGAGTCCTGTCGGAGGCAGGAATGACTCTGAGCAAAGCTTGAGGGGTGAAATCATCACCTTTGGGGTGATAACATGATCATCAAGAACAGTGAATCCTTTTTCATGCCATTTCCAGTTCCCTGAAATCCAACATGCTTTTAGTTTAAAACAAACCTGTCAATGGGAGTTGATTAATTCATGCTAGCACTGTTAATCACCTGCAGAACTCTTCCTGATCATTTTGAAGGCCAGGTGAGTGGAGCAGTTGGGTTTTGGGTGGTGGAAACTGCCAGCAGGTCTGGGATTTGGGGACTCTGACTTGGACAGAGTTGCTTTGTCACCACTGAGTCTCCAAAAAAACACATTTTTTTTCCCCCTCTCTCTCCTTTCCCATACTTGGTATCTTGCTCAAGTGGAAAGAGGACACTGCAGCCAAATCCCAAACCTTTGGCATCAGTTGTCTGGGCACCAGAGGAGCAGAGTTTGTAATTCAAGAAAGATGCCCAGTTTCAAGGAAGCCTTTAGAAGGTAATTAGCAAAGAATTAAAAGATGTTAACATCCTCCCTGAGACAATGGGCTGGGTTTTGGGAGCTGGATTGACAGAGGCTCTGCTTTGCTTTCTGCTGCCAACATGTTGTTCTGATCATTCCAAAGTGTAGCCCCGTGGCAACTGATTGAAACCAGGGCTGAATTTGCTTAAAAAGAATTCAGTTGATTGCAAAAATAAAACAAAAAAAACCCCAAAACCATCTCAAATCTCCCCATTTGCATTTTCTGGTGTTTTCCCACAAATATCTTTGACTGATGCCGTGCAGGGTTTTAATCAAAGAGAATGAAAGAGAAAGAGTAATTAGTGAGGTGTGACTGGCAGTGTAATTAAATGCTCAGTAATGAAAGCAGCAGGTCATTTTTACACTCTGCCCTGGATTATTAGATCCTTTTCTTAGTATTCAGCTAAATGCAAAGTAATGTGTTTTTCTAAGAAGAAATATGCCACAATTATGGGGTTATTGTGTTTTCTTTAATACCACTGAACACATGTTAAGAAAACCACATAATTCTGCTATGAAAAGAAATGTTTATCCTGCCTGATGGGATAAAATCTTGTCCTTTACACCCCAAACCTTCTCCTGTGGGGTGTCATGGGAGGACAGGGCAGGTGGCTGGGTTCTGAATAGTTTGGGAGATAAAACTGAAGCCCTGAAAACTGCCTGCTAATTCTGTCCCAAGATTTGTTTAGTTTTCAGCAGTCCTGATCCCTGGTCCATGTTGTCAGGTGGTTGTTCTGATGGGTGACAGGTTGGGTGTGAATTTATTTCTCTGGAAGGATAACCCATCAGCAGGATCTGTGCATTTCTGGCTTTATGGGCTGGATAATCAGTGTGCAGGGGTGGGGGGACTTTTACTTTTAAGGTGACTTGAAGTTTATTGCAACTGGGCTGTAAAATCACCACAGTGACTTGGCATCAGCCACAGCTTAATTGGCTGATTTAAACCTTGGTTAAATTGGCTTAATGAGGAAGAAATATCAAATAGAAAGTAGACATGTTACTCATTTTCCTTCAGTATCCTCCATGCTGCACATCTTTCTAGTGTTGGGTCTCACTCTGCTTCATCAAGTGAAAATAACAGCTAGAAAAGATAATTTTATGGAAGAAAATCTTGTTTATTTTTTCATACAGCTCCATTCTTCCATCATTCTGCATCTCCTGGGTCAGATCCCTTAGTAAATCACTAAGCTTTGAGTTCTGGCCCTAACTATAGAGTGTAGTTGCCCCATCTAAACTCATCCATAAATCCACTAAACACATGTTTTCTTGGTGTTTTTAGCCTTAAAGGAAGAAAAAGTCAAGACTGCAAAGAATCAGGAATTATCTCTTTTTTTTTTTTAGGTGAAGGTGTTTATCAGCAGAGCTTCTTATCATCTGGAGGAGCTGTGTTTGCTCCTTCAAAGTGGCTTTGCCATGGATGATGAATGACACAGCAGGAGGCTGACAGGCAGGGGATGCTCCTAACTTTTTGTTTTCCAGGAATCTTTGCTTTACATGATCAGTGTTTTAACCAGAGAGTGTCACTCTTCCCTCTGCAGAACTCAGTTCTCCTCTGCAGTGTTTGCTCAAAGGGTTACTCTGCCTTGCAGATCTGAACTTTACTCTTTCACTGCTTCAAAAACTCATTTTTTTTTCAAGGAAACATCCTCTTTTATTGCATTCCTGCAGTAGAAATGGGAAGAAATGATGGAAAAAAAACAGAATCCCAACGTGTCTTGGTTTTCAGCTTTTTATAGGTAGGCAAACATGCTTGCCTAGATGGAGAAAAAAGCTCCCAACAGGAGCTAGGATTGGTTTTTAGAAGGTTTAAATCTGGCAAGGCTCAGCCCAAGGAATGGGTTTTGTTTCAGTGAACACACTTCAGCTGCCCCAAAACACTGCCTTGGTTCTGAAGGTTGGGGGTCTAGAGAAATATTTTCAGCTCTGGGCTTCCTAATTCCTGGTGATAAGGAAAATCAGCAGAGGATGTGATAGGAATTGAACCATGGGTGGAAACTATGCTTGAAAAATTTGGAAGAAACCGAAGGAAAACTTGTTGCATATTAATCTTTTGGTTAAAAAAATAAAATAAATTGAATTTCCTGCCTTGGCAGTTGGATGTTAAGTGGGAACTGTTAGTTATGGGCTAAAATAGTCCTTAAATGGAAAGGAAGGGAGCAGAGAAAGTAGCTGGTTTTCATTATTAATACTAATTTTATTATTATGGTTTATATGGCAAACATCTCATCAAAGAAGGCCTGAAAAAGAGCAATCCAGGTCCCAAGTCATCCAGACTTTGGAGAGAAGATGGTAGAGGAAAAGAGGTGGAGGAGGGAGGGAAAAAAAACCCTTAAATCCTCTTCTCACCTCTCCTGTTGCTCCCCAAAAACTGATGGAGCTTTAAGGAGAAATGTTTGGGCAGAGTGACTGGGAGTTCATGTTTCCACTGACAGCAAGCAATGGGAGATGACCAAGTGTATTTTTACTAAATAATCCACTTTATTATCTTTGAAAAAAAAAAGAAAGACCAAAAAAAAAAGAAAAAAAAAACTTTTTTGGGCATTGGGAAGATAAATTCATTTTCAGGGTGGATTCTTTGCTGCACACCAGTTAGACTGGTGGCCTTGCTCAGCTGCTCACACTCATTTCTGAAGTCTGTAGCTCAGAGAGAAATGAGAATAAATGGAATTAAGAGCAGCAGGTAATGGCCAGAGCAGCCTGGGATGTGGTTCTGACACCGTGTCTCCTGCAGTTCCAAGACAAACAGCACAGGATGAGAGAATTTTGCTTTCTCCTGCAAAAAACAATCTGCAGCACCCTTTGCAGTGGGATGCTGCCTGCACCTCAGAACACCCAAGATCCCTACAAAGTCCTGACAACACCCTCAGAAGGTCATTTCTGGAGGTCACCTCCCACACTCCCTGGAGAAATTCTGCTCTGCCCACTCCTGCCTGGCCACCCACCCGCAGATCAGCTGAGAAATCAGACTTTGTGGAGAAAAAAACCAAACCCCTCATTAAAAGATTCTTTTCTGTCCTTTGTTCTCTTCCCTTGGTTTGAAAGATTGCTTTTGTTCAAGCACCGTAGCTGCAAAATACAGCCCTAGAATGAAACCCCAGTATGGAGCTCTCAGCTGAATTTGTTGCTTCCAAACAACATTTATTTGATGTATTTCTATCAGTTTATTCTGAGTTTCCAGAAGGAAATGGGAATTAGTCTGCTCACAAGAATATTTTGAAGCAAGCACTTCTAGGTGGAGCGTTGAAGCTGGGAGGGATTCAGTCTTCACTTGGCAAATGCAGATGTGCTTAGAGGGAGAATTAATTAGCAATTAACACCTTGCTATCTTCTGTCTACACCCTGATCCCCAACAGGAGTGGGGAGGTGACTGTAACTAAGCAGAGGTTGAGTTGTTTGGGCTCTGAGGAGGAATTCCTTGGGGTTTGTACCAGCAGAAGCATCCCTCAGGGATGCTGCTGCTCCCACACCCTGCCCCACCTCATCTCTGCTCATCATTAACCCAATTCTCAACCTTAGCAGGCAAATCCCCACCGAGCAGCCAACACAGGGATCTTTCCCAGCTGCCTGCCACCTCCTGCTGGAAAACTCCACCACTGAGACCACTTTTCCCACCTTCCTTTCCCGTGGCCTTTACGTTGGGGCCGGGTGGAGTCCCCGCGCATCCCCCCCACGTCTCTGCCTGCTGTTGTTCACAAGCTGCTTTCTCCATCCCTTGCCCTGCAGGTGCTGCAGGGTGCTCAGCTCATAGCTGTTGCCTCTGCTGAGCCAGCCTCTGGGGGTGTGGATGGATCCCCTCTGCAAGGGAGTGATATCCAGGTCCAGTACGTGCAGCTGACCCCGGTGACGGACCACTCGGCCACGAACCAAGTAGGTATTTCAGTAGCTAAAGGTGTCAAGACATCTCCTCTCCTTTGGCCATTGGGATGCACTTCACCTGATGGGAATATCCACCAGCTAAACTGGATCCCCATCCCCAAATCCTGCACTCTCAGGGAGTTGGGTGAGCCAGGTTCCAAAGCCAGTTTCCCCAAGAAGTCAATGATAAGAAACATTCTTTTGTGCAAGGTAGAAATGATCTGCTGCCCCTTCCTGCTTCTCTGCTCTTATTATTTTGAAAAGTTCTTACGGTCATCATTGGTTTTCTGCCTCCTTGAAGGCTGAGGGCCGTGTTAAAAGACATGGCAAAATAAAACCCAACACCAAACTAGCTTGGAACCCATCCAACAAAGTCTTTTCCAGACTGAAGTTGAATAACAATAAATGTTATCCCCTTTCTGACAGCAGTTTTCCAGTTGTTGGGATCAACAGCCTGGGTTTCCTGCAGGAGTCACAATGGTAACAGTTGGACACTCCATCCTCACACTCAGGCTGGAGGAATTACCTTTGGAGTAATTTTTTTTCACACCCCTTTTAAATCAGTTTGAACATCTGAGCCTAGGAAAAGGGTTTTTTCATCAGCTTGAAGCTGTGAGTAGTGACCAGAGAGAATGTTGAGATTTAAGAGACTCCTCAGCAATTTTTCTGCTGGGAAGCCCACTCATTTATTTGGATAAATGAGCAAACATTTGGATTTGAGGCACTTGAGGGAAAAAAGATGTGTAAAGAATCAAGGGGATTTTGCCCAAGGGAATTTTTTGGTTGAGGGGTGAACTGTGTAGAGCAGGTTCATGGTTGGACTGGATGATCCCAAGGGGCTTTTCCAACTGGAATGATTCTGACACTGGACAATACAAGGGTTGCTAGGGGATTGTGCCCTTACTCCTTAGAAATCTTTGCTATCCCCATGCAATTATTAAGGCCTGGAGGCAGCAGGTACTGAGAGGTGTTCCTCATGCTGCTGTCCTCACTCCAGACCTGGGAAATGTTCCCATTTTCCTCCCACATCCTTTTCTTTTGGGTCTGTTCCTCCTGCCTGTCCCCCCTTTGCAGTTGCCACCTCAGATGTAAACAGCAGTGTCCTTCTCCCACCCGACCTGGCAGCCCCCAAAGGGAATTCCTTTGCTCTTCAGGGACACTTTGCACCCTGTTAGGCTTTTCATCTCGTGGTTAACCACAGAGATTGAGCCCAAGCTGAAGCAGGAAAGGAATGTGAAGGAAGAAGGGGATGAAAGGAACACCACCATGGCTGGAAAGAAGGTCGCCCTAAATATCTCCTCAGCTGACACCAACTGAAAGCTGAGGAGCTGTTCATGAACAGGAGAAAGCAACTTGGGGTTTGAGTTACCCTGAGGTGTGTGGGGAACCAAGATGTTCTCAGGGATTTTCTATCTGCTCATCAATCAGAGCTGCTGCAAGTGGAGCTTGTCACCCCCCAGCTGGACAACGTGTCCCACCCAAACCCCACCTTTGAAACAGCACCAGTGTGTGAATTTCTGTCATGCCTGGAAACATGATGCCAGTTTTCTGCCCCTCTCTCCTTGAAAGCCTTGCCTTTGGAAGCAGTTGCAGGTGGGAAGCTGAAGGGAAGAGTGAGGCTGCTGGAAACCAATCCCTCCTCTGATAGGGTTTGAGATCAGATGCAGAGGGAGGTTCAGTTGGTTTGTTTTCATGGCTCGACACCCTTCTTCCCTTGAAAAACATCTGGGACTGCAGAATGTGATGATGACAAAGAACATCTGGATTCATCCCCTGCTCGAGCTCAAGTGCTGGTGGTAAATTCTGTTAGATTAATAAAAACCAAACCAACCAGCCCAGAATTTCAAATCTGTGCTGGAGAAACACCAGTACAACTGGTACCAGTTGCTGCTACTGGATCATTACCTTCAATACAGTTTTCCTCTAATGGGAAAGGAAACTCTGCTGCTCTTTTGTAAACTTGCCTGCATCAGATTGAACAACCTGAGAGGATTATTCACATCAATTGATGAATTTCTTGAATATTTAAGTAGCCAAATTACCTGTAGAGTTGAAGAGGAAACAGTCTTGTAGCTGCCTTCAGTGACTTGCAACCAAGATGAAGAGCAAAGAATTTAACAACAAAACCTGAATTTAGGAGCAGTCCTTTACAATTTCAAACCTCTGCTATTTTTATTTCAATCAATAAGTGCTGACTGTATAGGAAAAACTAAAGGGTGGGAAATCAAGTTGAGCTTCCACCTTTGTGGATCATCTTGCAGGTAGGAGGCTGAGAGCACAAAGCAGGGCTTGAAATAAGATTAATTTTAATTATTCATACCAGCCATCCTACAGCAGAAATAATTCTGTAACCAGGGGGTTACATAAAGCATCTATTAGCTGCTTTTATGGAAAGAAAATCCATCAAGGGCAGATCTCTGCAATCTGTGGGAGCATCCAGCAAAAGATCAGGCAACTCTCACCCTTCTCCTGCAGTTTATCTGTGCTTGTGATGCTGGCTGCTGTCAGGGGAAGGCTTACTGGGTGTGATGGATTTGATCCAGGCCAATCCAGCTGGGCTTCAATGCTGTTCATTCTCTAGCCCTAAAGATGGAGTCTGCTTCATAAGCCAGTTTTTCTTCCTCCCAGCTAACTTGGCTACACAGGCAGCTTGCTCTGGGATTATCCTTCCAGCCTGCTGCTAGGCAGTCATTGAAGTTTTAAGGAGACTTCCTTTGAAAGCTCAAAGTCAGTTGTGTTTACTTGACATTTGCTCACAGAGGACTGGTTTTGCTTGGAGAGAGAGTCAGACCTGTCAGAAGAATTTTCTTGGAGGAAAAAAAATAAGTTGCACTGTAGTAGCAGTATCCTTATTTTATGCAGAATGGAGACTGCAGTGGGTGAAGGCAGCAGGTTTAGACCTGGATCCTGCACCAGCTGGGGAAATTCCAAGCAGAGGGCAGGCAGGTGATTTATTCTCCTCACCTACCATAGTTCTGTCACAGAATCACAAGAGGATTTCTAAGGAATCCCTTAGCAACCCTTGTATTTATTGTCCAGTGTAATCACAGAACCACTCAGGTTGGAACAGCCCCTTGGGATCACCCAGTCCAACCATTACCCAGCTCTACCCAGTTCACCCCTAACCCATGGCCCTCAAACCACCCTGAAACACCCCCAGGGCTGCTCTTGCTGGGAAAAATGTTCCCCTAATTCCCAGTGTGAGCTGCTGTGCCCCCCAGGCTGTGGACAAATCCCCTCCCCAGCTTCTGCACATCTTGTGCCAGACACTGGGTTTATTTAGTTTCTTTTTAGACATGGATTTTTTTTTATTTTTTTTTTTGGAAGAGACAGGGAAGAATTGTTCACTCTTTGCTCTCTTGGTCATTTTATAGATCCTTATCATGATTTCATTATTTTAGCCTTCTCTTTCCAGCCTGAAGGGCATGAGTCTGCTTAGTCTCCATGTGAACTCTTCCTGTTATTTTTGGTGCCTTTGGCAGTGTGTTCCCAGTTCTGCTCTCTCCTAGGCTGCTATCCATGCAGCTTCAAGAACTTTGTGTAGTATAATATCACAGAGTGCTGGGGGTTGGAAGGGACCTCCAAAGATCATTGAGTCCAACCCCCCCTGCCAGAGCATGAAATGCATCCAGACAGGGCTGGAAAGTCTCCAGAGGAGACTCCACAACCTCCCTGGGGAGTCTCTCCCAGTGCTCCACAACCCTCCCAGTGCTGAGGTGCAACTCCCTGTGCTCCAGCCTGAATCCATCCACCATGTCCTCATTCCCTTGGCCACTCCCATGGCAAACCCTTTGGCTTTTGCTTTTCTGATCAGCCTCTCTCCTTTTGCAGGGCACTGACAGCCTTCAATCAGCCATCCAGCCAGAAATGCAGATAGAACACGGAGCCATCCAGATCCAGTGAGGGCACCAGGGGATGCTGTTGGCACCCCAGCTGCCAGCCAGCTCCAGGCAGAAACTCAAGTGCTGGTAGTCTCCATGCAACAGCAGGACAGTGGGAATGCTGATGGACACACCTTGAACAGCTCCTGCAAAGGGCAGAGCTCTCCTCATCTGCTTTGCCTCACCTGGAACAAACCAAACCCATTTAATTAACATTTGGAGCTACATCAAGTGAGGCTCTGGCCTTCAGAAACAAAAAAAACCAGGCAGTGGCCTGCCCTTAGGTACACTTAAAGAGCTAAAAAAAAATAGAATAAAATAAAATACCCTTTCAGGAAGAGGGGAAAGTGATCTAATGAATCTCCCCATGAGATAAATTAATGTTTCATCCCATTCATGTCTTCTGTGGAAGCCCCTTTGAATGTCTGCAGGTGCCTGGGGGGGGGGTATTGCTTTGCAATACTGGCTTTACCACCTAGAGAAGATGGAAGAGCTCCAATATTTTTCACTGTTTCAACAGCTTTTTTTTTTTTTTTTTTTTATTTGCTATGGTGTTTCTAACAAAACTGGAAAATATTGCAAAAAAAACCCCAAACAAATCCCCCCACCAACCAAACCCAACCCACACAAGAATCCCATCACTGCAAGTATTAGCCTTTTGCTGGTGTTTTCTGTTCAGTGTAATGAAAACTGTATTTGCAGAAGACTAACAGTTTTGTTTGTACTGTTGCTTAACTACTTTTCTAGGGGGGAGGGGGAAGAAGTTGCTTTTAAATGCTGTAATTATGCATTTCTAATGAAAAAAAAAAAGAAAATAAATGTGTATTTATGAATAGTGCAGCTCTAATTTGATCTCTGCTTTAGGATTGATGGACTGTGCTGTAGGAGTGTAGTTCTGGAGCACTGGAAGACAGATGCTATCTGGCAAGCTGGGCTGTCAAACTGAGAAGTAAGATTAAGTCTATAAGGAAGATACCAATCTTAGATCCTGTTGTTATCTAAACTTCCCATGCAAGAAAAATGGGATGGTTGAGCTTTTGAGGCTGCAAATCCTGTTTGGTACCATGAATATCTGAAATAACTTGGTCAACGTGTGAAGGCTCCATCTGAACTCCCTCCCTTTTAGTCCCTCCCACCTCCTTTGGCGTGCCAAAAATTTGGCAATAAAAGGCAAATTGAATCCATCCAGAAAAAGCTGGGCTGTAAAAATCTGATACCTGCCTTGTTAGCCAGCCTACAACAGCAGAGGGATCTCCTCTATCCCACTGCAACACAGGGAATTTGATACCCATTGCAAGAGACCTTTTCATGTTTGCTAAGCTTGAGTGGGAAGGATAGAGCTTTGCTAGAGCCTGGATATCTTAATCCTCACCTTCTAAAAAGCTAGATTTTCCTGGGGGAAGTGCTGCTTTATTTTTCAGCTGACTTAGCTTATTGCCCATCTATGGCTCATCATGCATTTAATGTATTAATGCATGGGGTGGAGACACAGAATTCTGTATTTCAGGAGAACTGGAATTTTCCTGATGCAGATTTTAGACCAAAGGAAGGGTTGAGCACTCCCAGTGTTTGGGAATGTTGTCCCTGGTAAGTATTACACTTGATGTAAACTCCCCTTTAGGATATTTCTTGATGCACGAGCACAATGCAGACTGAACCACAGCTTATTGAACACAATGTTTGCAGCTAGGCCAAGAATTTGGCTACTCTTCAGCTGCATTTTTTTACTAGTGTTTCTCAGCCTGGGTGATGTTTGAAGAGCTTGGCATCCAAGTAGAAGCCTAAAAATAAAAGCCAGGCCAGTACATTTTTGTTTGATAATGAATTCTCCATTTGGAAGTGCCAGTGAGAAGCTGGGGTGGCACAGCCACTGCTGCTATATTCATCCTGGCCACAGCAGCTTTCCTTGGGCTTCTACAAATAGCTTTGCTCTTCCCCAGCTCTCCTTTTGCATCCTGGGCATCCTCTCCTTTGGAGGGGCTCACTTGAATCTGGAAGGGATCTGGTGCTGTCAAGATCTGTGCTCTCTGCATTTTTTCCAGCTCGGGTAGAAGATGAAGTTGAGTTCAGGAGAGGTTTCCTTTAGTCACTAGACTGCTGCATGCTCAAGTCTCTTCTGCTAGAAGTGATTCTCAAGGCCAGTGGAGCAGGGAGGCAGCCTTCACTAGATTCCAGGAGAACCAAATCTGCTTCACCAGTGGATGGAGAGTGTACAAAGCAGTCCACATAGGTAAGGAGAGCAGCTTAGTAACACCCCGTGCTGCATTCAGGTGGCAAGAGTTGAGTGTTCCCCAAGGGGTGGATTTTTCTCAGGGTTATGTTCAGTCTTAAGCCATGATATGGTTTTCAAAGACAAAAGATTTCACCATGGAGCTGGGGATTTCTCTAAGTATAGAACTGTAGAATCATTCTGGTTGGAAAAGACCTTTAAGATCATCAAGTCCAACCACTGAGCCTACTCTGCCAGTTGCACCACTGAGCCATAGCCCCAGCACCACATCTAGAGGGGTTTTAAACATCCAGGGATGGTGACTTGGGCAGCCCCATTCATTCTCCTGATGTCCATTCTAAACCTCCCCTGCTGTATGTTCAGAGTCTGATTTATCACTAAGAAAACTACAGTGGGTTTGCAAGGAGCTATAAAAATCCCTTCCAGTGACATAATGAAGCTTTGCTGGTTGGAACCACGGGATGATTTTTCTGCTCCCTTTCTGTACATTTTGTGCCCTTGGAAGGTTAATGTCCCTGTCTAGGGAGGAAATGTCTTCTCTTCAATAATGTTTTCTTTGAATTTTGGACATCAGAGGGTGGGTCACCAACAAGTCATACCCTGGAAGAGTAATTCAGGAATGAATTCCACTCTAGGAAATGGATTGTGACAGTGAAGAGCCTGTGAGGTTCAGTGCAAGTGTGAAGAGCATGTTCATACAGAGGTTATCATAACATCAACATAGCAGCATAACAGTAAGAAATCCTAAAGTATGATAAGCTAACTCAAAATCTTGCAGTGGTACTGTGGTTTTTGCCTGGCTCTCTGATAGGTCAGCTGGTGTTGGTTCACCATGGATCAAGTTCTGCCCTAGAAGAGTGTTGGACTGTTTTCATTAGGTCAGCTAGAAATGAGTTCTCATTATGTCTCCTGTTTTTCACACCCTCTGCCTTTTTACTAACAAAATTCTTTTCCCCCCAGCAAACCTTCTAACATCCTGTTTTTAACTGGTCTTTTTCTCCTGCTGCTTTTGTCCAAGAAGCAGAGATTGAGAACATATGACCAAGAGTCTTCAGGGAGACGTTTCTTGTAAGGTTAGAGCAGGATCAGCTGCGTGTTTTATTTGTAATTCATCTTGTAACCTGCAGAGTCCTGTTTCCATGGGTTTGATTCTGTGTAATAACCTTTAGGCACGTGGGCTCTGGGAGAGGAAGAGCCTCTGGTTTTACCCTGCTTGGCCCCATTGGTTATGGTGGTTATTAAATTCACCTCAGGACCTCAACTGTTTCTCTTGATGTCATCCTAAAATTCTTTAACAGTAACAGTCTCATTATTCATGACCTTTCAGATCCTTTAAACTTGAATGCTACCTGAAAGAGCAGCCATCCCATGAATTCTTAGGAGTTCAATGGGAAAAACTCATCAAACTGAGATGGTTTGATGGATTGTACATCTAGAAACTGGTCTTAGGGAAAAAAAAAAAAGAGAAAGATGCATGTTATTTCTTTTCTGGTTTGCTTCTTACTTTCATTCCTTCTCAGTTTTCCATATTTTGTCTTGCAAAACAAAACTATAAAAACCAGCACCCTTCTGTGACCCAAATCAACTGGAATGCCTTCGTTACCCACAGGTTTAGGCATTTCAGTATTGACAGCTTGCCTATAAAGCCAGGAATGTTGGCCAAAAACTTGCTCTAGTGCTTGTCTCCGTCACGGAGATCCTGGTGTGCATGAGGGTGTGCTCTGGTGGCCCTGGATTTTATTATCCACTTCCCAAAACTGCTGTGGAATTTCTCATTGGAAAATACAGCAAGAAAACCAAGATTTAAAAATAAATAATAATAATAAAATATATATATATACTCACAACACCCCAAATCCCCTTCGGATCTCGCTCTGTGCAAACTTCTGCTGGCAATCAGTGTTCCTGCTGAATTCCTAATTAGCTAAGTACTGAAAATGTAGAGCTGGTAACTATAATTCAACAAAAACTGTTTCCCATTATCTGGAATAAGAAGGTTCCTTTCATTCGCTGCAATCCCCAAGCACTTCCCTAAGCTCTGCTGATTTAGATGAGTTCTCAGCAGTCAAACCTCATTTCCTTGAACGAAGCCTGCATGAGCAAGTCCTTCAGTTCCAGTGGCATTTGGGGTAAACCAAAGATTGCTTTTGCTTTTTTTTTTTTTTCCCTCAATGCCTCGCTGCATTGTGCTTTATTTCTCTGCTAAACAAGGTTTGACATGTTTAGAGGTTGTTTTATACCCCACAAAAACCAGGAGTAACTAACCGTGTGGCAAGAGGAGTCACGTGGAGCTGGAGTTGGAGTTGGGACGTGATGGAACCCACACTTGGACTGGGGCAAGGGGCTAATTCTGCTCCTCTTTCCAAAAGTGCTGGGGGATTTTTGATCAAGGCGTGTTTTTCAGAGTGATAAATTCTTGCTTAACAAACCTGGTGTCTTCCTATGACTGTGTGGCTCACCTTGTGGATGTGGGGAAGGCTGGGGATGTTTTCTACTGGGATTTTAGTAAGGCTTTTGCCACAGACTCCCACAGCATTCTCCTGGAGAAGCTGGTGAATCATGATAGAGACAAATGTACCCTTCACTGGGTTAGAAACTGGCTGGGCTGTGCTCAGAGAGTGGGGATTCATGGGGTGCAACCAGCTGGCTGCTGGGCACCAGTGTGTCCCTCAGGGAGCAGTTTTGGGACCAGGCTTGTTTGGCATCTTTATTGATGACTTGGACGTGGGGATTGAGGCACCCTGAGCCAGTTTGCAGAGGACACCCAGTTGTGTGGGGTGTTGATCTGCTGAGGGCAGGAGGCTCTGCAGAGGGGCTGGGACAGGTTGGGTGATGGGCCAAGTGGGATGAGGGACACTGAGGCCAAGGGCCGGGTCCTGCCCTTGGGTCACAACAAGGGAGGGGGAGGAAAGTGCCCAGCAGAAAAGGCCCTTTGGGTGCTGGTGCCACCCAGCTGAGCATGAGCCAGGGGGTGCCCAGGGGGACAAGAAGCCCCCAGGATCCTGGGCTGGCTCAGGAGCAGCGTGGGCAGCAGGAGCAGGGCAGGGCCCTTGGCCTAGGCCCTGGGGAGGCCTCATCTCAGCGCTGGGCTCAGCTCTGGGCCCCTCATGCCAGGACAGAGCCTGAGGGGCTGGAACG
>JAOEGS010001901.1:73130-86135 GCA_025447755.1 Corythornis vintsioides | reverse complement strand
AAAGGGTTTTTTTGGGGGTTTTTGTTAAAGAAAATAAATTTCAAAAAAAATTCAGGTACCTCATAATATTTCCCCCCCCCCCCTTTTTTTTTTTTTTTTTTTTTTTTTTTTTTGTAGGAACTCAGAAGCTGGAGAGTGTTGTGCTTAGCAAAATGAACTTTGAATCTTTTGTGAGAGATCTGCTTCTGGTTCGTCAGTACAGAGTTGAAGTTTACAAGAACAAAGCAGGGAGTAAATCTGTCAAAGAAAATGACTGGTATTTAGCATACAAGGTACAGTATTCAACTGTTCTTTATCATTGTGATATGAAATAAAAAACCAACATAACTCTTTCCTGAGCCCCTCAGTTTGGAGTTTGGGGATTTTCAGGTGCTGATGCTGGTGGTATGAGAGTAAATCATGTGGTCTGTTCTATATCCCTGTATTTTCTATTGCTCTAAAGCTGGAAAAGCTTGTTCTGTGTCTTTGCCATAGCTTGGGAAATAAAGGAAACCTGAAGTAGTTCCCATTGTGTAGCTGATACATAAAATTGTAATGGTTATAAAATGGAACAGCTGTATTTTATAATGTTCAGTACTTAGTTTTACCAGTTGTCCTTTTTAAAGGAAAAATACATGTGTGTGTATATACACAACTCTTTCAAAGTATATTTCTTTTCTGTATAGGGTTCTCCAGGAAATCTTGCCCAGTTTGAGGAAGTTCTGTTTGCCAACAACGACCTGTCAACAGCAGTTGGGGTTGTGGGGGTGAAGCTGTCTACTGCTGATGGACAGAGAGTAGTAGGAGTGGGTTATGTCGACACCACGCTGAGAAAATTGAGTGTTTGTGAGTTTCCAGATAATGATCAGTTCTCAAACCTTGAAGCTCTACTGGTTCAACTGGGACCAAAGGAGTGTGTGCTGCCAGGAGGAGATACTGCAGGAGAGATGGGAAAGCTGAGACAGGTAAGGGAACCACTGTGGCTCTCAGCTAAGCTCAGAAGTGTGGAAAAATGAAGGAGCAGTGTGTTCATTTGAAGGAGTTTTCATTTACCCATCCAAAATACTGCTTGTCTGACTCATTTGCATTTTAATCAGCAAAAGCTGTTCTAGGAGAGAAATCCTGCCTGTCATTCTCTCTGCACCCTGGTAGGAAATCAATGCTCTCTTCAGGGTTTGCTTCTATGAGGTGTCCCCTGAATGTTGAAAATAATTGCTAACTGTGTGTTTGTGGACTACAGGTCGTTCAGAGGGGAGGAATCCTGATCACAGACAGGAAGAAGGCAGATTTCACAACCAAAGATATTGTTCAGGATCTCAATCGTTTGTTAAAATCAAAAAAAGGAGAACAGGTGAACAGTGCAGCATTGCCAGAGATGGAGAAGCAGGTGAGCACGGGGCAAGGTTTGATGTGCTCCTGTCTTATAGAAGCAGAGTGGTGTGTGCACCTCCTGGGAGTTGCTCTCTAGCCCCACTAGTCTTGTAGGATGGATTCCCATGTTTCTGTGAAAGTACACTTACCACCCATGTAATATTAAGCTGCATTCTTGCTGAAGTGCTCAGCTGGAGTCCTTTGTCAAAGTTGGATAAAAAATGAGAAAGCCCTTCACTTACCTCTTTAAAGTAGTAAATTCTGGTAAGCAAATAGACTGTGCCTAAGAGGTGCTTCCTTTCATATTCTCTCCACAGCCTAAGGACTGAAACACAGTATTTTCATTATTTTGCATGACAGGAAAATTTGTATTTGAAAAGAAAGTAATATTTATGATAAGGTGCTATAAACCACAAAAATAACATGGCCCAAGCATATGATTTAGTGCCTGCATGTGAACTGAATGTTTGTTCCTAGTTGCAAACACAAGGTAATTTGCCTCAGATAAACATGTTCTAAATGCCCTTTGCTTCTGATGCTCACTGCAGGTGTAGAGTACAGAGTTATTTTTCCCTTCATGTGTGATTTCATAACAGATTAAAGTTATTTGAAGTGTGTTGCAACTGAACAAGTCAGTCATGCTGCTGCCTTCCTTGTGCTGGTGTTTGTAACACCATGCAGTGAGTCAGATCAGATTCTTGTTCTGGCTGAAAACTAACCCTGAAACCACGTCTTGAGATAATCCATGATATCTCATTTGTCTGCAATAACTTGTTTGTGTTCCTGAGCCAGAAACGTCCTGATAACAGCTTTGGAAAGCTGGTGAGGTGTTGCAGTTCCCATTTTATTTATCAGATTATGCAAATGGCAGGTTTGTTCTTCTTGCACCTACCTAGAAAGACACTGTGGTGCCATAGAATGTCCCTGTGAAAATGTATTGTCAAACAGGGTGAGTCTCTCACAGCTCTGCCAGAATTGCTATTGCTCAAAGTCTTCCCTGATTGTATTTTTCTAGGGGCATTTATCAAATACTTCCCAATTCAGGAGTGTTTCTAACAGGAAAGTTCTCTGATTTGTTTTGTTTTAACCTTCAGGTTGCTGTTTTGTCTTTGTCGGCCGTTATCAAGTTTTTAGAGCTGCTGTCAGATGAGTCTAATTTTGGACAATTTGACCTGACTACTTTTGATCTCAGTCAATATATGGTTCTAGATAATGCAGCTGTCCAAGCCCTCAACCTTTTCCAGGTAAGAAATGCATACTTGGTGTTTGCAATAATACTTCCTTAGTTGATTGATAAGTTGCCCAGTTACAACTCCCCAGATCCCAATTAATATCAACTTCTACATTTCTTAGTTTTCAGCTACTTCTTACAGTCTGTGTTTTAAACCCTAGTAGCCACTGCTACCACTTTTGTCTTTTTTTTTGTTAACTTGCTTAGGTTTTTGGCAGGCACTAAAGCCAGGGCAAAATGTTTTGCAATTTGAATTGCTTTGAGAGGTTTGTAGGTGACATTCTTTTGAAGCAGCAGGTGCAGTTGGTTATATCAAACTGTAGCCTCTCAACTTTGATGTGCTGAAGTAGGTTATTTGTGTATAATAAAGGTTTTCTGTGACACTTTCTTGGATTCAGAGGTTTTTCATGTGATACTATCCAGAACATTGAAAATAGGCACATCCACTTTAGGTATTAGAATTTCCAGGGGTTAAATGTGTCAGTATCCTTCTCACTGCATTCATCTTCTGTTGTGATGCTAGATCTACATCCCAGTTGTTTACAGGCATCCAGACCTACTGCTGTCTGAATGCTTGTGTGCTGCTTGAACAGCAGGGGAGTTGTTTTTTTTTTTAAGTTAAGGCTTGAAGCAAGCTTGTTTGCTTGTGTTCAGTGTTAAACAGATATTTTGCTTCCTAGCTGTGCAAAAAAAACCCAAAGAAAACCCCAAGAAAAATGGCCAAAAGGCTGTCTTGAGTCCAATTAATATTAAATATCAATTATAGTAAACTAATCTGAACAGAGCATGTTTAGAGATGCTTGTAGTACTTCAAAGATGACCAGGGGAAGCTGGAGAAAAATTTGAGTAACTGTGTTCTTTGCCTCACTGTGTTGTCAATAAACTTCATTAACTTTTGGGTTTGTTTGTTTGTTTTTTTCCCAGAGTTCTGTGGAGAATTCTAATACTTCACACACTCTAGCTGGTTTACTAAATAAATGCAGAACTCCTCAAGGACAAAGGCTAGTTAATCAGTGGATCAAACAACCACTTATGGATAAGAACAGAATTGAAGAAAGGTAACAGTATTGTGTGTTTGATGGACTTTAGTTAGTAACTCTTTTACAGAAGGCTCATTCTTTTTAAGCACAAAATACTACAACCAAGAAATAGTGGGGAATTACAGGCTTCTGTGTGCTGTCCTGTAGCACATTGTAGTTCAACAGAGCAGAAAATACCTTTTGCTGAGACACAGATTGGTAAGTTACTGCTAGTTTAAATGATTTTTACTATTACAGCATTTTAAAGGAGGTCTGATATGTTTAGGGGGTCAAGTGATTTGTGCTACAGGCTAATGCAGTGAAGCAGCTGCTTCCTATTATCCATACTGCAAATGCTCAGTCTGTATAGTAATATTTTTATTTCACTTCCAATTTTCCAGTGGAAAAAAGAAAATCAACAAAATACCTAAGTAATTAAGCATTAGTGACTTTCTATTTCCAGAAAAAAAATCCCCAACCACTAATGGGTCACTCTTATTATATCTTACCTATATATTTTGCCCTAAATATGAGTGGTCTTTTTTTTATCCTGGCTCTTTCTTACTGCTGCCTGTGCCTGTGCATCTGCCCTACCAATAGATAGTGGTATCAGCTGGTACAGAGCCTTAGAGAATCTGGCAAATCTCTGCTGAGAGTGCAAAGATAACTCCCAGTCCTTCAGAAAGGAAATCTGCAAAGGCTGTATTCCTACTATGTGTGTTTCCCTTGGTTGTGTTCATCACAAAAATGGAAGTTAGGCTTTTTTTTTTTTTTTAAACTCATGCTAAATACAGCTATATTCTGAGAACCTAAACCCAAACTGAATGCAACTCAAATGATCAGCAGGTTAATGCATTGAAAGATGCATGTTAATGTATATCTTGACAAAGCAGAAGAGGCCAGAAAAATGAAGTTAACTTTTATACCTTCCCTAAGGCTCATACTGCAGATAAGGCATTGCAGGTAAGTCTGTATTTGCTGTTGGACTTCAGCAATGATTGCTAGCAAAAAAGAAATACTGGCTTGGACATGCTGATAATTAAATCTGTGCAAAGAGTAGTTTTCTCCCTGGATTTCTGGAGACCAAGTTATTGTGCTTCTCTTCAACAAATTTTTCTACTTTCTCTAATCATTTGCAGAATGATGCCTAGGAACAGAGCCCTGTTATTAATGTGACACTGGAATATTTGTTGAATGCTGTATCTTACTCTCCTGTGTGTTACATTATTAGTTGTTGATAATGTGCTCAAGGATCATTAGTTCTGTCACTTTTGAGATCCTAAGATCTCAATGAACTAATTTTCCAGTGATGCTGGTTTGAAGATTTTGAAAGTTATTACTCCCACTTGTACTTCTCTTAATATTTCCAAAGTTTACTTTGACTTTTGTGTCAGACTTGTTTGCTCAATACTGTGCAAGTTTGGAAGAGAGATGATGTTTTGTTATAATACTGAGGTTAAGTTGTAGGCAGAAGATGTAACTTGACCTGTTTTGTAGAGCCATGATCTTCTCTGCATTTTATGTTGGGATTCTGCATGGCTGATGTCCACTACCCCTAGGAAAAGCTGTATTTAAAGAAGATGGGGAGTAATTAAAAGGAGTTAAAGCTGTAAGTGAAGCTTGTAAAGGTTGGTGTATCCAAGTGTTAAGAGGCTGAAAGAGATCCATTGATAACCTCCAGTATCTGCCCAGCCACAGAACCATCAGGGCTGGAATTTGTTCACAGTAGCTTGCTTTTTCTGTACTCACAGTCACTGAAATCCTGTAGTCATGCTGTTTCAGTTTACTATGCAGCATAGCTAAGCCTCTCTGAATGCATCATGCTTTCAAGTTACTACTTTGCTTTTATCCCAAAGAATTCCATTCATCAGGGTATTTTACTCAAAAGCTGTTGCTTTGCCATCCTCCCAGTCTTCACGCTTTTCCAAGTGTGTAGGACTGTTTTTAATCTGAAGGAACAAGCATAATTAGAGAAGCTGTTGTAGGACTGATGAGATGTATTGACAAATTCAAGTATGTTTTGAAAGATAGGCAGTTGCCAAGTTGTTTTCTATGTGCTTTACACTATACTTTGGCTGTTTGAAGAATTACAAACTATAGGACGTGTAGGTGGTTTGAGAAGGAAATCATTGGACTGCTGTTCCTGATTATTCCTTAGCTTAGTGTGCCATTTTAAAGGACCCCATTTAACATTAACCAGTGAAAAATTCATTTCAAACTAGGCTGAACTACCCAGATTGAACTGATGTTACATGAACTGATGTTACGTGACTGTGTTTTGAAGGAAGCCTGTGTTTTGCTTATACAGGAGGTATTTTGACTTAACTTTTTTTCCAGAAGTGAGAATTTGGTGTCTGAAAGTTTTATTTTACTCTTGTAAGCCTCTGCTAAGACCTGTAGGTGGTGCAAGTTGTCTTTTGGAGCTAAATGCTTCAACTTTCAGCAGTTTGTTACCTGCAATGTGCTGTTAACATTTATGGCTGAATAGAACACAGTGTTACAACACTACTCCCTCATTAACCATCAATACAGTAACACCATAAATTAATGTACATAGACCACAGGCTTCAGATGAAATAATGTTTGTCTACTGGGACAGCTCCTAATGAGAACTAAAACACAGGTTCCTGAGACTTGTCTGTCTTTAAAGACCTGGGGTCCTGCCCACGTCTGTCTGGTTTTCCATGATTAAAAATATAATGATCAGTCATATGTAGACAAGATACAGCCCTGCTTCTCCCATGTGATGTGTTCAGAAGGCAAGTACATGAAGTTCTTGCACCTTGCTTTACAGTCAGCACATTTCTGAAATTAAAATGTAGGTGCAGAGGCAGGAGGTGTAAATACATATCTTAATTGCATAACATGATTGGCTAGAATACAGTAAACAACTCCAATATGTAATATTTATTGTTCAGGTGCTGGAAAGACAGGAATGTGGCACAATGTAAAATAAAGTTTGTGCTGAATATATATATTTTTTTTTTTTCTGTTTGAAGGGGAAACTTTCTCTGACATCCATACACAGCACAATTACAGATTGCAGCTCACCTTTTTAGTCATCTCTACATACTGTGACTGAACCATTCACACATCTGAGTCCCATGATAGCAGAGTTGCAGGGGCCTCAGAGCTCTGAGTCCAAAAGTCTGTTCTCAAACATCCCTTGTACTAATTCAAGCCTGTTGAGCTTTTATGTTCCAAAATATCATGATACATGGGGGCCACAATGCAGAAATGAGTCCTATTTCTAGCAGTCAGAAAATAACAGATTGAGGAAACTTCAGGCAAATAAACTTTCATCTTTGCAGATGCTGGCAGACCAGTCAGCTGAATGGGAGTCAGCAGTGTGCCCTGTGCCCTGGCAGCAGCCATGGTTGACTCTGTACTGGGCTCCACTTGCAAGAGCAGGTTGAGGAACATGATTTTTCCCATCTGCTTGGTATCTGAGGCTGCATGTAGAGCACTGGCCATGAGGCCACTGAGCAGGATAGTGGGTTGCAGCATGTGGACTATGAGGAGAGGCTGCAGGAGCTGGGTTTGTAGCCTGGAAAAGACTAAGGGGCAGACCTGACTGCTGGTTTCAGCTGCCTAGTGGGTGGGAATCCTAGACAAGGTGATGCCAAATGCTTCTTGCAAGGGTACAGCAAAAGCACAGGAGAAAACAAGCACCACCTTCATCAAAGGACCCTCTGATTGGATAAAAGAAAGAAATGATGAGGATGAGGATGGTCAGACTTATTCTGTATACTGTGCAATTTCAAAACACTGTGCTCAGAGATGGAGGGATCTCCATTCTTGTGCAGTGTTCCACTGAAGTTAGCCTTGTTTTGAGCAAGGGCTGGAACTAGAGGCCTTGGGTTCCCTTCCAACATAATAACAGTTTTGGTTGGAAAAGACCAATATGATCGAGTCCAACCATTAACCAACACTGCCAAGCCCACCACTAAACCATGTTCCTAAGAACCTCATCTACATATCTTCTAAATATCTCCAGGGGTGGTGATTCCCCTGCCTCCCCAAGCAGCCTGTTCCAGTGTTTATCAACCTTTTCAGTGAAGAAACATGAGTCCAACCTAAACCTCTGCTGCTGCAACTTGAGGCCTTCCCCTCTTGTCTTATGACTTGTTAACTGAGTGAAGAGACCAACCCCTGCTTCTCCACAAACTCCTTTCAGGGAGCTGTAGAGAGTGGAAAGGTCTCCCCTGAGCCTTCTTTTCTAGACTAAACCACCCTAAGTCCCTCAGCTGCTCCTTGTAAGACTTGTTCTCTAGACCACCAGCTTAGTCTTCTCTGGACACACTTCAGCACCTCAATGTCCTCCTTTTAGTGATAGGCCCAAAACTGAACCCAGTATTGGAGGTGCAGCCTCATCAGTGCCCAGTACAGGGGCATAATCACTTCTCCATGTTGTTCTGCCTTAGATTGTCACTATTTTTATGTTCTTTTCTAACCTGAAGCTGTCCCTTCAAAACATTATAATAGTCTTTGTTGCTTCTGTCATTGTGCTTAGCAGCTCTGGAAAAGCCTTCTGGACTTTTCCAAATACAGGTCAGTACCTCTCCACAGCAACAGACTGATTTCAGGCAGTTAAATTAGTAGGTGGTGGCCTGTGTCCTCAGTAAGGGAGGGCAGAATGTGACCAACTTGGAGGTTTGTCTAAATGGGTTAATTAAAATACAGTTTAAATGCTGGGAGTGCCCCTAATGCCTGTAAAGTAGCTTCTGAAATACAGGTTGAATCTGAACTGGTTGGAAGACAGAAGTGTGGTTTGCTATTGTCATGCAGATCATGATGCAATAAATATTTCACATGAAAGAAGTTGTCATTCCAGTAACATGAAAATGATGTTGGTTTCTCAAGAAAACTCTATAAATGTTAGAAAATTGTTAGCTTTGTCATTCCAAAAGGTACCATTCTGAGTCCTGGAGAGAAAAGTTTGGATCTTGAAGCTCACAACTTTTTAACCCTCTCCCCTCCCTTCATCTGTGTTTTTAAAAGTACTAAATCACCTCTATTTTCATTTGGCTTTGCTTGCAAACATGAGGTTGACAGTGAATGCTGTCTAGAAACATCAAACAAAAGCTCTGCTAGTCAAGCACATGTCAGCCAGGCCATGTCTTCAAGAAGGAATTCCCATCAAAATCCAAGGTGCTTGAAACCTGCTAGAAACCTTAGATTCTTGTATTGCAAGACACTTATTTTTAGCTTTCTTGCTTAAGGAGGAAACAGGAGGATGTAAATAAGATCTGAAAAGAGACTCCTTTCATGACACCTTCAGGTGTGGGAAAGACAACGTTGCTGTTGGAGCTGGAGAGGTGCCTAAAAGCTGTTTGTATTCTGGATGTTATCCAGGTTGGTTGTCTTCTGGGTCAGAGCTCAGCAATCAGTGTTGCAAATCTGTAAATGATAGGTGGCATTCAGTGGTGCAGCACTGGAGCAGGTAGGCAGTCACACAGGCTGATAGTTCCCATTCACCCACTTCATTCTGACAAGTCCTTACTTGGTACAAAAATAAATGGAAGGATGAAGCTTTTAGTCAGTTTCGTTTGGATGTGAATTTTGAAGCTCCAGGAAAATGAAAATTAAAGTAAAATTTGGTTGAAATGTCAAACTGGTTTTCAGATTTGTAAGAAATAATCAAATTGCTATTCATTTAGGGAAATGTGAATCTAGCTGCTGTACTGTTCTTCTGCTCTCAGCCTGTCAGATGGAGGTGGATGGTAATTACTGCAGTAGCTAAATTTTATTTCAAGTCTGTTTAATTATTTAGGATTATTTTTTTTTAATTGAAATCACAGCCATGAGTTAATGAAGCTTCCAGTTAGTGTGACCATATGAAAACTTCCACTATATACATGTGCAAAACTCTGTGGTCACATTATCTTTGATGCTCACTGTCTTTAATATTGCACACAGGAATAATGTATATTTTCCTTGAAAGAACAGTGAATATATTCTTTCTGCTCTGTTTAATTTGTATCCATAACATTAGAAAGGTGGCATGTTAGGGAACTGCAGTGAAAGCTTTTTGCAAGATGATTTTGTTATGTCATTTCATTTAATTTATCATGTATAAGGATTGTAAGTCTTTAATATATTAAGTACAGTTTTGAGTTTCTCCTCTATCCAGAATAAATGCAAATGAGGAAATTAATTTATGGCAAAGAAATAGTTGTTCACTATGCTTTTAGTCTACACAAGTTTAATGAAATGCATAGGGTAGCAATTTAAAAGAATATTAGTGTAGATGGAGTGGTGTAATAAACATCTTAATTTTCATAATGTATGGAAACTTGCAAGGAACAAAACACAAAACAAAATAAAGAAAAAAAAAAAGAAAAAGAATAAAAGAAAATACCTTTCCTCATCTGTCTTTGAAGACCATGCAGTAATATTGTTTTATCACTGAATCTTAAAATACAGTGTTTAATTAAGAAGGACCAAAACCTTTGCAGTGTGAGGCACTGGGCTGAGAAGCAGCCTCAGCTGCTTCCCATCTTTGGCTCCTCTGGGAGGTTCTGGGTGGGGCAGTTTCACTATATGGAATTTACAGACTTGTCCATGACTGTACAATACCTGATGAGGTTTTGCTCTGGCATCTTCATTGTCCTTTGTTAAGAAATGGAGATTTATTAGTAATTCTTAGAAGATGGGGATTTGTTTTCCAGCAGCCTACATGCTGTGTTGATGGAATTGTGAAATGGGTAAGTTTTGTCTGTATTGAAATTAGGATACTTTGGTGCTCATGTCCTTGACACTTGCTCACACCAGCTGGTCAGTCTCTAGGATTTCCTTACTCTTCAGTGGTCAGAACTGAGAGTTGGAGGCTTCTTTGGTGTTGAGTCTTCAGCATCATGCAGCAGCCTGTGACAGAGTTGTTCCAGAGTTGGCTGACACTGTGACCACTTCAAATGGAAAGGTGTAGTCGTGTTTCCCAGACTGGATTGGCACCACTTCCCTCATGATTGGTAGTGGCACCAGTGTTCCTGGAGCTGCTTGGTTGCTCTTTGGATGGGGGATTCAGCATGCTGAAATCATGGAGGTGCTGATGTATAGCATCTACTCCAGGAAATCTATAGACAGTTGCCTGAAGGGGTGATCCCAGTTCTCCTTTCTGACCTGCAGCACTGCTAATGCTTTTTTTTTTTTTTTCTCTCATAACATGGCTTGTTCAGCTGATGAAAATTAATTCATGAAAAAGGGAGAGAAGTTGTAATCTAAAATGAATCCTTTTGCTCTTCTGCAGCTGGTCTGTGATGTGCTATCATAAACATGAGATTAACATCATCTGAAATGCAGATCAAGCAATTCAAAACCTGTTCTTCACATTTAATAATCTGACTTGTTTGCTCTCTCTTGGTATCTTGACTCTTTTAGAGCTTATGCTAATTAAGTTATATTGTGAGTTGGATTACTAGACTTGCTACAAGAAGATTAATTGGATACCTGACTATCCTCAAACTGGAAAATAGTCTGAATCACTACCAAGGCTCAGTAAACTTGCTCCCTTTCTGACAGATTCACCATGAAGATGCTACTTGAATACTTTTAGCTCCTATAGAAGACTATGTAAGTTTTTTGAAAAATAATGTGTGCATGAAAATAAATTAATCCAGGGCAGAAAACATGTCTCTGATGAAGTGTTTGGGAGGTACTTAGAGAATCTTGTTTTGTGAAATATCCTCTTAATGCTTTTATCTGTACCTTATCTTGAGGGTAAGAGACTGCTGAGTCTCTTAGCAAGATTGGTTTTGAGATGGAGAGGATTTTCTGTGTAAAACATCTTCTATTAAAAATTCAGCTCTGCTGATTGATCTTCTGTGTGCTTTTCCTCCTGTAAACAGATATGTTTAAAAGTCAGAAATAGTGTTTATCATTCTGTGAAGTAGCAGGTTGATATAAGGTGAGAATTTTCCCTTCTTATCCCAGTTCCTCTTCTGTGGAGCTGCTTAATTCATTAAGGGTAATTTTGTTACTTCTTAACTGAGAATGAGGAGGAGTGGTGAATCAACTCTAAATAGTGCTGTTACATAAAACTCCAGTCTGAATGGCAGTTCTTGGTAATAATTAAAAAGTAAACTTTTATTTGGGAAATATAATGTTGGAGAAACCAAAGTGAAGGTTTATTTTCCTTTTCTAGAACTTGGATAGCTGTTTGGTACTGTAAGTAAGTAAGGAGCTGGTGAGAGGGAGATGCATCTGTGGGACCCTGCTACAGGGCATAGGTGGCCTTCTGTCCTATCTGGAGGGAAACAGCAGGACCCTTGAGAAGCTCTGGTGATTCCCTGAAGATCCCTGTACTGCTCTGGAACACAGTAGCCTGCAGCTCTTGCCCGTGCCAAGAGAGGTGTGAGATGGCATCAGGAGCACTGCCAGCCTTGCACACACATGAAGAAAACCCATTTCCTTTCTGCTTTTCATTTCTGGGGCTTTGTGAGTATGCCTCAGAGTCCTGCAGGTCTTTGCTTTGATGTTTTCTGGCTAGCAGAGAGCAAGCAGAGCTCTGCTGGTGTGCTGCTGCTTTATTTGAGTGTCCTTCAGAATGATGCTGGGCACTCCCTTCCCTCGGGGTCTAAAAATATTGCTGTTGCAGCAGCATTCTTCAGGAGCAGGATTTAATTGTATCAATGATACCTTGCTAGCAAGGATAATATTTAAGATTTTGTGATGAAATTTTTTCTTTACCTTGCTAGGTTTGGGAAATGCTTAAACACTTATGCAAAAAGAATGAATTCTCAGTAACCTATTTCAGTATTAAAACTGCAGTAAGTATCTTTGTGTAAACAAAACACATTATACTGGAGTTAGCAGTGCTTTTTCTGATAATCCTGTTTTGGTTTCTATTCTGAGCTCATTAGATCAGAGTCAATACCTAGAGCTTGTAAAGCTTTCCTTGATTGTTACAGAAAGCAGTTGTGTGGTGCCTGGTACCCCTGATGCAGTCTCAGAGGTTTAATTTACTATCTCTAGGCTTTGACATAACACATAAATACTATATGCAAGAATTCATGTAGGGGAGGAAGAGCCTGTGCTTCCCTTATATTAATTCTGTGTTTTATAAATCTGGGGAGCCTGATGTGAAGCACTTTTGTCCAGCTGCTTAGGAGGAGTGCTTTAGGGAATCCTGCTCTGGCAGGGGGTTGTGACTAGATGATCTTTTGAGGTCCCTTCCAGCCCCTCACATTTGATTCTGAACTGTGCAGGGTGGTATCTGTGGATCTCCTAGGGCCTAAAAGCTGCCCTTCAAACCTTGGACTCTATTATAAGGGGCTGCTCCAAAAGCAGTCAGCATATTCATGTTTGTTTCAAGGTACACATTGGAGATTAGCAAGCTCAATCCAAAGACCTGCTCTGTACTAGTGGAATGATTGCCAGTTTCTAGCATTAAATAAATCCTGAGGG
>JAOEGS010001901.1:41622-68475 GCA_025447755.1 Corythornis vintsioides | reverse complement strand
GGTCACAAGCTGTTAGTCTAATTAGCATGGTTTAGAAGAAGGAAACTTGTATCAAGCTGTTCTGAGAACTCTCTGAATTTGTCATTGTTGCAGACAAAGGGGTAAATAAAAAGAATAAATTAAGAATTTCAAAATGCCTTTGACAAGCTCTTGTCCAAGAGGATGTTGAACAAGCTGAGGGAGTTGTGAGATGAAAGTGAAGGTTTTGTTTGTGTAAAAGGCACAAGCAAGAAAAGGAGAAAAGTTTTTAATCTTGGCAAAGGTAAGCTCAAGAGTCCAAAACCTGTGCCTGAGGTGTTCTCTAATGATCAGGACAGCAGCTGGCTAGTGAGGTAATGACTCTTCATAGGTGACACAAGTAAGGACCAAACTTTTAATGAAGACTGAAACAGGCCAAGTGATTGGACAGAGCAGGGATGGTTTGGATTTTAATCACTATAAAGCAGTGTGGATAGAAAGGAAGTCATCTGCCTGTGTCATACAGAGCTTTTCCATGGATGCAGAAAGCAGAGTGTTGGATGTCTCTGTGTCAGGTTGAAGGCAAGTCTTTGCACATTCTTGTTTAAATTCACCATCAAAATCAGAGGGTTTTTTTCTACTGGAAATGTTAATGTGGGAATCATGGAGTAGTCTGTAGCTTAAGCAGCTTGGATAAAACCACCAAACCTTTGGTTTCCTACCTTAGTACCATTTTTCTGCATTAAAATTCACTTTTATAATTGGGTAAAGACCCAAATCTGTCTTGCAGTTTGTGATGTGTCTTAAGTCAGGTCTCCCAGGTAAATTGTAAAGTTTTTTAATAAACATGGCAATGCTTCTGCTGTCACAAGGTCATGTAATTCTTGTTCTTCTTCCAAACCATTTGACAGAAACCAGGAAGCTAGAAATTCTGCTCAGAAATACCATCAGGGATCAGGATTGGAAATTATTATGATGTTTCTTACACAAATCTTGTCCTTCATTCATTCAGTAGTTATCTTTATTCCCAGCTACTCCTCATAAGCTCTGTATGCATGCTGAAACTTCAATAACCTTTTAGAGATTCCCCATGTTCCCCACAGTTTTTGGCAAACCAGCATCATTATAGGTCAGTGATGTTAATCTTTACACTTATTTCTTAAGGCACTAGTTGAATGGATAAATGTAGAGGTAGAATTCTTCTCCTCTTTATCATTGATTTTATTCAGTATAATACAGGAGGCTCACTCTAGTGCTGTGAGTAGAACACTTTCTGCAACAGAAGGACTATTGAGGGTTTTTTTTATATACAGAAACGTTCTGCTACCTGTCCAGGGCTCTCTAACTCTCATGTTGCCTTGGGCAAAGCCTTTGGTTCTTGACTGATTTGTCTTTACTAATTAGCTGAGGCCAGGTGCCATGTTAACCCATGTGTGCTGTTTCCAGTGTCTAGTGCTCTCTGCAGAGCACTGCTTGGTGTAATGTAGATTGGGTCTTTCAAAATGACAGAAAAAAGCCCAAGTAATTGTCATTTCCAATGCAGTTTGCAAATGCAAATGTTCCTGTTATTGAAGCTGATGTGGTTTTCTGCCAGTAGGCAAGAACAGTAGAAATAATGTGGTGAGAGCTGTTCCTTCTCTGCTTGCATGTCTCTAAATGAGATTAACTTCCCTGCTGAAGCCAAGATATTGATGGATAGCATGTTAATGCAATTAACCAGAAATCAACACAGTTTATCATGGGGGGGGTGTCTCTGAAGGGTGCAGGGTTTTTCCTTCCTATTTCTGAAGTGTGACCAAAGAACACTGACCTCTCTGGCATTCCAAAATGAACAATATCTGACTTATTTGTTTAACTGCAAATGCAAAGTAATGCAAAATATGTAAAGATGACAATGTTAACTGATGCAGAAAAGAAAGCAAGAAATGTGTGAGAGTTCACTTAGATTCTAGTTGGGAAAACATAGTTTAATGCTCTGTCAGTTCTCATTGAGACTTATGCTTTACTTTCAGCACTTTAAAAATGATTAGTTTTACAATTAAAACAACCCAAACAAACAACAAAAACCAATCCAGCACTCCTGTCAGGCAGCAGCCAGGGCAGGCTGAAGGAGGGCAAATGGGAGTCAGTGGTGACAACAAGGCAGGTAGGGACAGTATTGCCTTTGATAAGGGTGCAGTCCCCCAGTACCTGCATGAGGCAAACAGGGTGTATCTGGTGATAGTAACCAGGGTCAGCCAAGCTGGGTGGGTCTCCAGAGGGGTCTGTGGTCATGATCTGAAGGGAAACAGGGGAGTCAAGTCAGTGGGGCATGATCTGGATCAGTGGGGTGCATGGCCAGGCACAGACATGGCTGCAGCATGGTCCAGGTGAGAACCAAGGACAGGTGCCTTAGTTTGAATGCAGCTCTTGTGTGGAGATGAGGAGGCCCCAGGCAAGGCTTCTCACACCCCTTCATTACACAATTCTTTGCAATGGTCTTTACTGGTAAGATTTGCCTTCATGAGTCCCCACCTGAAACCTCTGGCAGAGTCTGGAGCAAAGAAGGCACAACCTCATTAGAGAAGGATTAGGTTAGCAAATATTTAAGCAAATTGGACACATGCAAGTCCCGTGGGACCCAAGGATTTCACCCACAAGGGTTGAAGTAGCTGTGGAAGTCACTGTGGGACCAGTCTTGATTGTTTCAGAAATGTCATGATGGCAGGAGGAGGCTTCTGACGACAGTAGTGACATTTGCTTTCTTTCAGCCCTCATGAAGGGCAAAAGAGACTATTGAAGGAATTACAGGTTTATCAGCCTCATCTTCATCCTGGGGAAGGTGGTTGAGCAAATAATCATGTGAAGTCTTTCTAAACTAAAGGCAGGATGGTGATTGGAAAGTAGTTGGCATGGATATAGGAAGAGAAAATCACACCTGACCAACCTGATGGCCTTTTGCAATTAATTAACTGGGTTATTTGGTGAGAACAGTGAATATTATCTTGACTTCCACAGGCTTTTGTTACTGTCCCCAGTTGCATCTGATGAAGTATGGGCTAGATAAGTGGACAGTGTGGTGACTGAACACCAGCTGACCTGCCAGGCTCAAGGAGTTGTGGTCAGGGCATGAAATCCAGCTGGAGGCCAGTGACTAGTGGTGTATTCCAGGAGTTGATACCAGGGCCACACTTGGAGATACCCAAAACATGGCTCTAGTTGGTCCTATATTTAGCAAAGGAGTTGGAGTAATCAGTGTCCAGAGGTGCCTTCTAACCTCAAGGATTCTGATTCTGTGGTCCAGGGTTTCACAGCTTCCCCCTGTCACTGTTGGCCTTGACCACAGGCAGCTAAACTAATTTTGGCCTTGACCAAGGCAGCTAAACTCTGCCTACAGTGCTGGGTTTCTTCCTACAGTGTGGGTTTTTCTTACTTATTATCTGTTCTTTCCTAGATGGATGACTTCTATTGGACAACTTTTTTATGGTGCAGGGAAAGGATTAATCTCGAAGTAGATTCTGAACTTCAACATAAGAGCTGTTGTTGTTTGTGCTAGAAACAATTTTATTCCAATGCTGGTCATTAGATGCCCAATTGTTAAATGCTACAGAAGTATGACATAGGCTAAATCATAGAAATCATGGAATCCCAGCAATGTCTGGGTTGAAAGACCTCTCGAGCTCATCTAGTCCAATCCCCCTGCTGAGAGCAGGGACATCTGCACCTAGAGCAGGGTGCTCAGAGCCTCCTCAAGCCCTCCCTGGAATGTCTCCAGGGATGGGGCTGCCACCACCTCCCTGTGCACCCTGTGCCAGTGGCCACCCCTCTGCTGGGAAACAACTTCTGCCTCAGTTCTCATCTCCATCCACTCCTTGCTCATTTCAAACCAGTGCCTCTTGGCCTTTCACTCTAGGCCTTTGGAAGCAGACCCTCTCCAGGCTTCTGATCAGCTCCCTTCAGGTACTGGAAGGTGGCTATAAGGTGTCCCTGCTTTCTCAGCTCATGCCTTCTGCCACTTTCATTTATGGTTGGACTCTGATCTCCTCCTGGTCCTTTCCACCCATGATTATTCTGTGATTTGTTCTTTTCTCAGGAAAGCTGGCCAATGATACAGCCATAGAGAAAAGCTAGATGGAAACTACCAGATTAAAGTTTTCATTCTTATCACTGACAAAGAATTCCAGGCTGTGCCATGCTAATCATTGTTACAAACTTCTTCTTCAGGTTGAATTTGGTGGAAGCTTTTATGGTGGATCCAGAGCTTCGTCAGTGCCTTCAGGAGGATCTCCTGCGGCGCTTCCCAGACCTCAACCGCCTGGCAAAGAAATTCCAGAGACAAGCAGCCAACCTACAGGACTGTTACAGAATGTATCAGGCCATCCATCAGCTGCCTCATGTTGTACAGGCACTAGAGAAACACGAAGGTATCAAAAAAGACACTGATGATGCAAAGAGATAGTGTGTAGATTTCCAGAGATTGCTTGGTGGTTTTTTTTTTTTTTCCGTGTGCTTTTGTTGTAGGAATAAAGCTTAAAGACATCTGAATTTGAAATGAGCTAAATGCTAATTATTAATTTATATGTAGCCAAATCTTCTCAAGAAAGTGTCCCAGTGTAGCTGAAATACTTCAGCTGCTGGGTGGTGGTCTGGTAATCGTTGATGTTGACTTGTCTCTAAGAATTCTTGAGCAATTCTGCATTTATTGTGATCTTACAAACATTCATACCATATTATGTTCCTTTTAGAGACACTTTGCACTTTGAGTTGTGACTAAACACAAAAACCACCCCAGTTTAAGCAGTATTGGCACAATTTGAATAGCTTTTTAATTGGAATGCTCCTACATTTGATGAGAGTAACATGGCAGGGATCCTTCTGCTCTTCATTAGCAGGATGCTCAATACTATGATGAGCAAGTCTGGTAAATACAAAGGTTGCTGTTTCTTTTCTGTGTGTTACCAAGAAAATATAGAATGAGACAGTGTCAGCACAACAGGAGTGATTCCATACTGCAGTAGCAGCTCTAGCCTGTCACAAAACATGTTTTTGCAGAAGCCCATTAATTTGTTTGAAAATATCTTTGCATAAAGCAAGCACTATTTATTTTATATTTATTTTATTTTTTAGCAAGAAATTTTTTTTTAAATGAAATGGTGACAAAAATGTGAGGAGCCAGTAATATAACCCAGTATCTTATACTTTTCTGTACTGTAGTTTTATGAAATAAAATAATGAAATTTATCTTCTAAAATGCTAATCTTAAATTAAATGAATTTTTGGTTGCTGGCTGTGTTAGTTCCAAAAGCAGATCTAAAACTGGGAAGGAGCTGGCAGATGCACCAAATATATATATATTTATTTTTAATAAAGAGCTGTGCCACACTTTAGTTGCCTTAGTTATGTCCCTTTAGCTTTTTGAAACAGACTCTGCTAGGTTTTTGCCTTGGCACAAAGCTCTTAGATTTCCATTGTAAAACTGAGATATTAATTCAAAATGCTTTCTGTCTTGTCTTCTTTTTCTATTAGTTATCTTTTGGATCAACAGCATTTCTCTATCATACCATTGGGGTAGGGAAAGCAATTCCATTTTTAGAAGTTTAGAGGAGCAAGCTGTGTAAGGCAAACTGCTAAGCTCACCATATGGAAAAAAAAAATTAATAGACTGCAAAAGGTTCTTGCAGTTTTACATGTGAATCAGTCAGCCTTGGTAGGGCATTCAGCAGCAGTATAGCTAAGAGAATTTAGAATAGGTGAAATGTGTTATTTTTCATTTTCTTTCTACTAGTATGCCCTCTACATGAATGGTCTGTTAATTTTTAATGTCTCTGACTGATTCAGATTAAGCCTGGTCATTTTCCTGTTGAAGACTGTATACAATCTTTTAACTTAGCAAGAGATGGAAAATCACAGATTTTTGACAATTCTGAGTATCAGAACTTTATTTGCTCATAAATTACTATGGGGACGTAGAGCAACTACACCATGAAGTGATCAGCAGTGATTGCCTTTCCCTTGGAATGAGGCATTGCTCAGAGATGGGTTTTTTATGGATGATGAAAGCTGAGGACAGGGATGATGAGTGAAGATGACTTTTTCTTATGTTTTAGACATAAAAAAACCTGCTTAAGAGGGGAAAGGGCTCTGAGTCATCAAATCATTTTCCTATTGCTGGGAAAAGGGAGCAGTTGTTCATTACTCAAATTACTGGGGCATAAAATTTAGGTACTTAGAAGATGTTTGTCTTCAGGAAGCTGCTGAAGCATTTTCCAGACTGGCTCTCTCTAAGCCTGTAAATATTCAGGATACAGGAATTGTATGCTGGATTCTGGGTGTATTTTTATTATGTTCTATACAGTGGCTTGAATATTCCCTTAGTGTTTTTGGACATACCTCTTCCTGCACATTCCAGCCCTGTTCTTTCCATGGCCATGGCACTGATGTGTTATCACCACGTTGTGATTGAACGTGGCTGTTGCCCATCATTTGTCATTTCCAGCCATTTTTTCCCTTACTCAGAGTGGGAATTTGTTTTATCTATCAGTACATCTTCTCACTGTTAAATTTTGTTTCATTTCTCTTAGCACAGTTTTCAAGGTCAGTTAGTTATGCTCCTGATTTGTTTTGCTCAAATTTCATCTCCTGCTATCTCTCTATATTAGTCAATTTTATAAGCAGCCTTCTTTTGTGCTTTAATATCATTAATTCACACCTCTTAAAAAGAGAAATGCTTGGATGAGCCCTGCAGGAACTGATGTCCTTCCAGCTTCTTTATCTTTTGCAAGTTGATATCCTCTTTATCTGTCTTGTGATCATTGCATTGATCATGAATCTCACATCTTAGCATCCCATGTGGCACCACACTGAATGCTTCAGAAGAGCCCAGATTAGGTCTGGAATTTCCCTTTGTCTTAGGCAGTCAGATATTTCAGTCAAACATTGTGCTATGCAGGTGTGATTTTGCCTTAAGGAAACTTCTACTGTGTCTTATCCACTTTTTCATATTGCTTCTTGTTCTTTCCATTTTATTTAAGACCTTTAGTACCATGAAAATGAAATTAAAATGGCTGGTTTAAGTACATTTAGTCATTGAGGTTTATCTCTTGAATGAAATAGTGTCAGTTTTTATACTTCTGTTTATATAACTATATAAATGTTTCAAGCTTGAAGATTAGTGTTTGGTTTTATTTTTCTATACATTTTAAATCATATTAAAGTTTTGAATGTGTACTCTGAACACTTATCTGTGCTTCAGGAAGTAAATGATGGCTTAAATTAAACTATACCTGGGAGCAGATAGGCTTTGTGATCAACATGCATAATAATAATGTTGAGTAGATGCAAAAGTGCTTTGTCTTTTTTGTTGTTGTTGGTTTGGTTTGGTTTTTATCATGCTTCTTTTAAAAAAGCTTATGAATGCAGGTACAAGACAAGTTAATTTGGAATATTTTCTTGGTGTTCCTTGCTCATATTCTCTTAATGACAAGTGTTATACCTTTTAAGGAAAGCACACATAGAGCTTTTATAAATCCTCACTATTCACTGACTCCACTACTTTACTTCCTTCAAGGGTTGGACTCTGAATATGTATTGAAAATGTAAATCACTTGCAGTGTAGCAGTTGGAGCCATATCCTCAATATATGTAAATAAAGTAGTATTTTACTTAATATATTATTTTCTAATTTTTGAATCTTCCTGTGGTGTCTGAAGATCTATCCTTCAAACTTCAGTAATTAAATGGTATAATGACATTTTCCTATTTACACCTGTCAAGGAAAGAAATGGTAATTGCTGCTTTTAAGTTTAAGCACAAGAGTTTTTTCATGAATTCAAGAGTGCTGAAGATCATTTCCCTGTGTGTGGCATGTGCTCTGTCAGCTGGTGCACTAGCAACTGCTGTGTCTACTCTGAAGAATGATGTGAAACTTTTCTGTTCTTCAGTCTCCCTTCACTGTCTCCTTTTATTTTCTAGGTTGACTTAGATGTGTCTTCTTACAGGAAAGGAAAAAAAATGCAGCAGAGAGCAAACAAGATTTGGAATAAAAAGCAATCTGTACTTAATTTCCTATCTCTCTTGGTTTTGAAGATATTTAGTCAGTAGCAGACTTTTTTTTACAAATTCAATAATCTCTCAGCAACATGTAATTTTTTTCTCTATTAATAGATACTAATCATTTAAGAGCTTTAACTTTAAAAGCTTGGGCAACTTGGGAAGAAAAAATGCACAGGAGGAAAAGGAAAGAAACCAACCTTTTTCTTTCTACTTGAGTTACAGTGCTGAGAGAGAATAGAGGTTCCCTTGGGTAATCCTGTACTTGCTGTGCATTACAAATTGGTGCAGAAATATTTCTTAAGATTAGGACTTTTTCCCTAGTTGGGTAAGAAATTGGGAGGGTAAGAAATTGGAATAGCCAGAGCATAATTCTGTCTTTCTCTGCTCATGTACAAAGCCTTGTGAACACTGGAGGCAAAAAAACAGTGACTATAAACTCACAGGATTGGGATTCTTTTTTGAGGCATTTTGTATAAATCAATAATGCTGATTTTTCTGTGATTAAATCCTAACCTAAAGTGGCTGCAAAGATGTAAACATTAATGTACTGACAAAGCATTTTACAGCTGGCTGCTGGATAGATGCTTATTTGTGAGCCTGAAGAAAATACTTAGTTCTTAAAATTGGCAGTAGCTGTGCATGCTGAGTTCACTGGGAGCTGCATTTTGGATTCCAGTGCTCTGTGGACTTCTAACCAGGGAGTGCTGTGCAGATCCACTTGGTGCTAGAGAATCCGTGCTAACAAAATGCAGTGGGAAAGGCTGAGTTAATTTTGATGACTTCCTGATTCATGGAAAAATCAGTGACTATAAAGATCTGGTTAAAGGAGATGAATTTTTTATTAGATATATATGTATATATTTAAGGAAAGCAAAACCAAATTACCATACACCTCAATTTCTCTTTATGCCCATATTGCAACCTACCAAATATTCCCAATTTTTGGTAATCTTGAATTAAGAAATAAAACCCAACAACTCTGAGTGTGGAAGATGAGCCTTCCTCTTTGCAGGTGTAAAATTGGTTGCTGTAGAATGCACTTTTTCCTAAAGCCATTTCCACTCTGTGTGTAATAACAGGTGATGATCAGACAGCAGGTTTCCCTTCAAACTGGTGTTTGCCTGGACTTTTACTCATAGTAGAAGGGAATTAATCCACCAATTATGAGCAAAGATGACAGAATAGTTAGAGGATTAGTCAGAATATAAGTTGGATAATGCCAATTATAGACAAAGCTATGCATATGTCAGTGAAATTAATCATCACCAGTCTTACTAAAAATGAACCAGCTCTATAGTTGTGCTGTTTATCTTGGAAAAGGGAATTCTGGTGAAGTCATGGTTTTGTGAATGATAATTTTTCTTGTTTGTTCCCAACAGGAGCTCACCAGATGTTGTTGTTGGCAGTGTTTATAACACCTCTTAATGATATATACTCTGACTTCTCAAAGTTTCTGGAGATGATAGAAACAACATTGGACATGGATAAGGTATGGGCTGGTGTGTGGGAGGGGGTTTACTTAGCAAGTAAAGTTTCTTACTGAACTTTGCAATCTGCTCTACACTCACTATGTTTAATTAATCATCTATATTAAGTAGTTAGTGATAGTTTAGCTGTGGAATATATGAAGACTGTTGTTAGTATAGCAGTTGAATATCAAGAGGGTGTTCTTCCACTGTTTGGAATTATCTAGCCAATGAAAAAATGCTTTGGACCTGAAATTGTTGACCTGAAACTTTTGAAAACCTCATCAATATTAAAATTGGGGAAGTTTTGTCACTTTTCTGCTTCTTCAGATTTTCAAAGTTACAGTGATATATCTCAAATAATAGAATGTAGCCAGAATATGTTTATTATCTATTTCTTTGCTTCTGTAATGTTCATTAGATGTGTTTTTTAGCTGGTGGGATTAAGCCTTCCTAGCTAGCAGTTTGCCTTTCTGAAAGAGGATTGACCCTAGGAATGAATAAAGCCTGACTTGACTTTTTCAGTGTAAAGAGAGAAAAGCCATGAGGCAAAGCTCCTGTGATTATTGTAGCCCTTTATCTACACTTGCATATAAAGATAGGACTGTTCTTGCAATGGCAAAATGGCATTTTTTTTAGAGAAGAAATGTCCAAAGCAAGCTAGAAAGAACATTCCTGTTCCTTAGATCTGCAGCAGAAGGGAGAAGGGATTATAAATGACTGATGGGTTGTTGTTTTCATGTTGAATACAGGAGAGAAAGGCAAAAACATGACCTGTTGTTGAACTGAGTGAGACAATGCCCAGGTTTTTAGTGAGTTTTGGGTGTTATTTTTCCCATTCTATTTGTTAGGGAATTGTCAAGATGCATTTTGAAATGTATGTACTTGGTTAGAAACTTAATGTTCCCTTTTCAAGAAGGTGTTTCAGTCATTTTGGAAAGCACTTGGGAGGTTTTTAGCATTGGCTGCAGTGTCCATCTCAGCTGACTGTAGAAACAGGAGTTTTCTTTAACCAGTTCTGATGGTAAGGGCAACATTTTGAACTTCAGAAAACTCCAGTGGCTTGAAAATTTTGAATATGCATCTTTTTTTTTTTTTTTCCTCCAAAGGCAGAAGCACCACATTTTCTCTCTGTGTTGTGTATGCATTTCTTTAAGGAAAGACTGTGTGATTGACATGTTGCTGTAATTTGTGCTATATGCTAATGAAGAAATTTATAGCTTTATACTAGTTACAGACCATCTGTTGATGCAGTTTGTGTGCTCTGGGACTCTGTTTTAAAACTAACAGCTGTTCTAAGCTTTCACCCTTCATAGTCCAGCTCTTCACATTTCTTTTCAGCTTCTACTTTATGTTTTGTTGTCCTTCTAAACAGAATTAACAAGTCAGTTATTTTTAATCAAGTCCCACAGACTCTGGTGTGTCAGATTTTGTTGTGTTTGTTTGTTTTTTATTCTTTCAATACTGGAAAATGGCTATAGATAAGGCTGATTTTACCAGAAGAATAAACCTTGTCCCTCCTGATGTTAAAACTTGAACTCTGACTTGAAATTCATCTTAGATTTTTAGGGAGTTCAAACAAAACACCCAGTTTTATTTTGAGTATGATTGAAGGGCAGGTTGTCATAGCAACTAGATAATGTCAATAATCCATTCTAATATAAAAAGAAACATCTAAGGTCAAAACCTGTGGGATGGGGATTTTGCATTTACCTAACTGCAATAAAAGTTAAGAAACTGTCACTTCCATTCCTGTCTTTCACAAAATCCTGAGGGGCCTTTGGAAACCCCTCTACTCCAACCTCCTCCTCAAGTCAGGGCAATTTCCAAGAGTGTTAATACCTTTGGTATATAATTTTTGTTGATGTTTTAAGAGCACAGCCCTTTACTGAAGTACTTATTTTTCAGATTAACTAGCTAGCTCAAAATAGTCCCAGAGCCTGCAAATTATTTGCTGTCACCTCATTAATTTGAACACCCCATGGAAATGTGACTCACTTGGGTTTTGTTTCCTGGAAGCAAACACATGCAGGTATGAGGTGTTGGCAGTGCTGTGATGTTGGCCACATCATGCTCACCACATGAAATACTTGGTACTTTGAACATGCATTTCAGAGTAGCTCTGAGCAACAACTTCTGCTGGAAAAAAAGTGCAATGTGTTCAGTAGAACAAAAGCAAAGGTCTGGGTGCTCTTACTCAGCCCTTTGCATGACTGCTGTGGCAAAAAGGTTGTGTATAGAATGAAGGTGGCAGCAGGAGTGTTCAGAACAATCTGTTGCACGTGTCAGTTGCTTAATCTCTGAAGCAGATTTAATGTTTATTTAACTGAGTTGTAATTTAGCCTTAAGTGCATTTCAGTGATCACCATGCTGGTGAAATATCACAATGATGAGGAGTGTTTTTATTCTTCTTCTGGGGAGATGGGGAATTAATTGGGTTCACAATTTCCTTCTATTTTTCTGGTGAGGTGTAGCCTTACTGGACCATAACTGATACTGGATTTATTAAGTACAAAGCACTAAACTCAAAATCCCACATTCCTGTTAATGATTGTCCTGCCATGTTGTTGGCCAGGTTCACACTGAGGGCTTTGCAAGACAGAAGCACAAATTTGCTTTAAGTGACTTAGCTAATTCTCTCTGAGATCCTGCTGTAGGAGGAGCACAGCTTGAGAGGAGCACGAGAGGGTAACAGAGTTGTGGGTGCCTTGATGTTTTTATATATTAATTAGTAGCACAAGTTTGTTGTATTTTTAGGAAAGTATGTTCAGTTTAGCTGAACTTTCAGTTAAATTGTATGTTTTCTATTCACTTGATCACACTTGTCTTTCACTTGGGAAGTTATGGTCAGGTGGAGCAGTTCTGTTTGTCACCAGCTAAGGTGACTTTGTGAGGTCTGAATGAGGAAGGAGCTGCCTTGTAAAGGTTGAGGTGGGTAATGCAATATATTAGAAGCTTCAAACCTCTAACTTACACGTTTTTAAATCCAGATTTTCAGGCTGAGGTAATGGGATGTAGACTGCTAAATGTCCTAAAAGTGTTCAGGACTGCTTAAATATCCTAGAGACTTGAGAAAGCCACCAGGCTCTGGGGCTGGAGTCCCTAGTTTGCTGCAAACTGCTTCTTGAACTGCTGCAGTCCCTAACCCAGGCTATTAAAATGGAAGCTAAAGTAATTTTACTGTAATGCTCCTGTCCTGAAAGTTGACAGCAGTTTAGAGTCTATTTCTTGCACACTACCAGCCTCTGGGTCCATTTGTCATCACAGCTCTGTTGGAACTGTAATGGAGTTAGCAACAAGCACATGGAAACCAACTCTATCCTCCTGGCTGCTGGACTGAGAGGAGTTTTGGTGATATTATGTAGGCTGCTTTGATAACCTCTTGTGTGTTTTAGGCAGGAATTACTGTTTCAGACACTTCTATTTCCAAAGGCTTCTTGGAACCACTCCATCCTTTTACAATCTGTCTTGATTAGCTGTGTAAGTCCAGACTAAAATACAGAGGATTCCAATTTCCTTGGACTTCCCTTTTTTTTTCATTCCTGTTGTTCCATTATTTGTATGCAAATCAAATTGCAGGTGACTCTGTTTCAAAGTAGTTTGTTAAATGGGTGTGTTTTTCTTGTAGAAAGTATATTGTTTGAGATGTATTTGTTCTGTAGTTGAATCTGACACCAATTATCACAAACAACATAAAATTACAAAATTTTACACATATAAAAAATTAATTCAAATGATTAAACATATTAATTTTGACTATGTATGATCAGAGAGGTGATTCTGTGTTTTTTTTCTTCTGCCTATGTTCATACAAATTTTTTCTTGTTGTTTTTCCCTAGGTGGACAATCATGAATTTCTTGTTAAGGCTTCTTTTGATCCTAATTTGACAGAATTAAGGGGGAAGATGAATGAACTGGAAGAACAAATGCAGTCCTTTTTAAAGAGTGCAGCCAAAGAACTAGGTAGGGTATGAAACTGCCTTTGAGTCTACCTCCTTTGTGAAGTGTTTTGCTATCACATGATGAAATCTGGTATAGAGGAGATAAGGGATGTTTGTATTAATTTTATTACTAGTTTGGGATGACCTTAGTTGTCACAGTAAAACTTGAAAGCTGAGTCATCTTTGGTTTATAACTAGGTTTTATTGGTTTGTTTGGTTTTTTTTAAGGATGTCATTCCAGAATATTTGAGAAATTAGAAGTAGTTTTCAGGATAGTGCAGAATTCATTTTGTAGAAACTCCTCTAACTCTTGGCTGAGCCCAGTTCTATTCTGCATCCCTTGAGGACATTGATTGAAACTTCTTTCCACCTCTACATTCTCCATTCAGGACATGCTTGTTTTCTTTTGAAATTCCTTGCAAAATGTAATGTGTAAGCAAATGAGACATGTAAATAATTGATTATCCTGTGCAGAAAAATTCCACATGCAGTTGATAAATTGGGCATTCAAAGAACATCATGAAAAATAAAAGTCACTTTTTAATGCAGATATGGGAAGGAAAACTGGCAACACCATGGTTATTTTAGATTATACTTTTGAGGGCTTGTATATTTTTTTAGTTTATTGGGTTTTTGGTGGTTTTTTTTTTAGTGTAAACAAGATACTTGGATGAAGAGACAAGATTGTGTAGGGATGGAATAAGAAATCTCACCAGCAGAACTATGTGTTAGTAAAAGAATCATAAGACTATAGGTGCTGTGCTTCCAGCAGCAACACAGAATGTCCTTGCAGCATGCTATGAATATTTTTCACATTTCACAGTAACCAAGAACCTGATTTGAATACACAGTTTGAGACCATATCAAAGTCAGAGCAGAGAGTGACTCAGTAAACTTTAGGTCTGGGTATTTCTCATACCTGTACAGAACCACAGTGACTACACTGGATAGTGAGAGAGGCTGCACCCTACAATCTGGGGATTAGTGAGCAGAAGTAGCACAAGCTGCAGGGTTTTTTTCATGGTACAGTTGTTTTTCATCTTCTTTCTTTTCACCTACAAGGTTTGGAAGCTGGCAAGAGTATCAAACTGGAGACAAATTCACAGTTTGGGCATCACTTTCGGATAACCTGCAAGGAAGAAAAAGTTCTCCGTAACAACTCAAAATATTCAATAGTTGATACCCAGAAGAATGGTGTGAAATTCACCAACAGGTATGAGCTCAGCTTAGTAGCTTGTTTCTTCCACAACAGGCTTGAAAAAAATTGATCCTTTCTTGATGGTTGTGCCCATAAAGTGGTTTTCCTACAGCTCAAAAGGCTGAATTTTCACCTTTTAACTGGCTTGGAGATTGAGATGTTGAGCAAGACTGGTGTGAGGGAGGAGTAGTCACACAGTTCCTGTTAAAAGCTGCATTCCCCATTTACTTTGCCAACTGTTAGTTATTTTTGGTCCTTTGATTTGGGCTAATTTCTCTGTTTTAGCTGCAGCTAGTAGCATAATTGCATTCACTGTGAGTGTTTATACAGACACTTTCACAGGCTGCAATGGGAAAAGAGCTATTTATCACCAAATATGACATGCAAAAGTTTTTTTGGCAATTACCTTTTATTTGTTCCAAATCATACTGTCATTTCTTTTGGTTCTATGTATTGGACTTCAATTCTGTGGCTCTACAAATTAAGCTTTTAAAGAATTAGGCCTTTGGGCTAATTGTATTATTGCTGTTTCAGTATCTCTTTGGACAGCAGTTCTGTCACAGGTCAGCCAAGCAAGAAGTCTACACTTTGGGTTTTTTTTCTCTGAGAGCACTTCAGAAGAAACAAGAGCTACCTCAGACATCAGATATTTTTCTATCTCTCCTTCATTATTTAATATTTACAGGGTAAACAAAACAAAGTTGCATTGCAGAATGTGGTAATAGCTTTGGTTGAAGTGATTGCTTGAGGTTTACTGGTGTAACCTCTCACTCAAAGCAGTCACCTTGGAAATTAGATCCTATCTTAAAATTAGATGAGTTAGCTCAAGACCTTGCCCAGGTGTCCATTCTTTCTCCAAGCCTCCACAAGGTACAAGTGCTAGTGCTGAACCACTCTTTGTGAAAACTTTCCTACTTGGATCTAAATAATTCTCCCTGCATAAGATTGTTTGGTTTGATTTGGGATTTTTTTGAGTATCATGTTGTTTTAGTTCCCAAACTGTTTTATGAGTAGCTGTTCAGCATCCATTTGGACCCCAGTCTGTGATGTTGCATGGAGTTATTTCATCTCAGGTACAGAGTACAGTCCATCCCACAGTTCAGGTTGTTAATCAAGACAAAAAGTATCTGCCCCTGTATCAACCCTAAGAAATGCTGCTAATAATCAGACAAAGTCAGCAACCTTCTGACAGGTTCCTCCTTGCCTGTCAGTGGCAGGTCCAGGAGAAAGCTGGTTTTTAAGCCTCCTGCATGTGTCATATATGGAAGAGTAAAAATAGCAGAGATTTAAGACATCATACAGTCTGTTTCAGACAAACCATGCTGCTCTTGCTTTCTGTGTACCAGCTCCTGCTGGAGTTAGCCTCAGTAAAGGGAGTTTGAGAGGGAGATCTTAATTGACAGACATGTATGAGGAGCACTGCCCAGAGGCAAGGTTTGTTTCAAGCCAGTGCTATTACTAGTAGTGGCTGTTTCTGTTAATCACTTACTTTCATGGTAATAAATCCTTTGCTTTGGAAAGGAGGGCAAACATATTGGTTCATGCCAACCAATATGTTGGTGTATTTCACATCAATTTACTTAAATGAACACAGTGTAAACCTTAATTGCATTTTGTTTTATTCCGAGAATATTTTTTTCAAAATAGCCCTGAAATTTAAAACAGCTTTTTTTTTTTTGTTTTGTTCCTAAATGTGTTGTGAATCTCAATGTAATGATGAAGTCACATTCTGTATCTTAGAACTGTAAGAATCATCTGTTGCTTTCCCTTACAGAAGCAGCCTGTGTATTGCTAATAAAATAAGACTTCTCTGGGCTTACTTAAGTTATAGTTGCTTCTGTAAATGGTGCTAGAAGCACAAGCCTGACTTCTGCTTATAGTGGGAGGGCACTACTTGGGTGTGTTTCATTTTCAGTCCTGCAGACTCTGCTTTTTGTTAGAGACAAGCTTGAGAAGAATAAACACCTTTAAAAACTCCTGATTTCAACCTACCTTATTTTGAAGACTAAAACCTGTTCCTAATGGCAGTATTTCACTGAGGTTTTTTACTAATTCAGAGTCAATGGCTTCAGTTGTAATTAGCCTGTTGGAGGGCTAGGACTCTGGGCTAATTACACACTTGTTTAAGCAGCAGCTCTCCTCTGCCATTTGTATAACATGTCACATCTCGTTGCAAAATGGCCAGAAATTCATCTTCAAGAGCAAGTCCTTAGCACATAACATGTCTGTAACAAGTGACTACTTTAAGATTTTTTAAGAATGATGTGTTCATCAGTACTGGAATTGCTCAGTTGGCCCTTGTGGGTCATCTTCAACTTGGAATTAATCTTACTACAACCCTGGCATAGATGAATTGTAGGTCTTTCAGTTGAACCTTGCTGTTAAAACAGGTATTGGTGCACAGGTGAGGAGGCCAAAAGTTTGGCATTGTTGCAAGGAGAATGAAACATCACAGCTTCTAAATATTGTGGTTTTGTTCACAGCAAGCTGAGCTCTGTCAATGATGAATATATAAAGAACAGAGAAGAGTATGAAGAGGCTCAGGATGCAATTGTGAAGGAAATCATTAACATTGCCTCAGGTGAGTATGTCAGTGTTAATTTTATTTATTTTTATCACCGTCTGGAATGCAGGGAGCACTTGCAGTTATTTTCTAGGTCCTTCTATAGAGAAAAACCATAACACTCCCCAGTGAAGTCATGTGAAAAATAAGGTTTGGCTTTTAGACAGTTGTTGCAAGTTTGAAATATATTGTATTCTGTGGGCAGACTCTTCTGTGGCATTGCTACAAATGTGCAGTGAGGGGGTGTGTAAAAATGCTAATCCCATAAAAGAAATTAAAGTATGTCCTAAAGGCCACATCAGTCCTCCACCTACCTCCCTGACTCTGGGCATCTCCATCCAAGCAGCAGACTGAAGTAGAAGGCAGAAAAGGTAAAGGACATCAGAGAAATGAGAGAGTAGGAACTGAGGTCTGCAGGATGGCAAAGAAAGAACACTGGTATAAAATGTAAGATCAAGTTAGTCAACACATGCTACACTAAAGAAAATACTGTTTTTTTCCAATTACTTTCCATATATTATGCTCCAAGATTGCCTACTTACGGGGCATTCTTTGCTCTCCTTCACCAAAAGGAGAAGAGAAATCTGGGAATGTGGAGTGGTTGCTACTCTCAGAGGCACTAATTCCAGCAGAACAAATCTTAGTTCTTTGTACTTGACAAGTGGAAAGTGAAAGAACTAATGAATTTGAAGCTACTTTGTGTTATATAGTAGGATTAGCTGCAGTGTCATCTATAAATACCTGGTATGTTTAATAAAGTTTTTTTGCTGCTGTTTAAAGCTTCTGTGATGTGCAGCCACAGATTTACAAGTGCATGTGTGTACTTAAAAAGCACTTTCTTCCCCAAGTGGAGGCAAGTTAACAAAAAAGACTGGATTATGTGTGTAATTCTTGAATGAAAGTGACATAAAATATTCATGATCTGCACTTAGCCAGTTCAAGAGATGATGTTAGAAAAGTAAATGTACTTTGTACAGGTAGGGCTTTTTCCTCAAGTCACTGCTCACCTCTTCTGACACACGAATCCCATTTGCAGGTGTTAAATGGTTTATCTCCAGACACATGTCCCTCATCCCTTTCACTGAAAAAAAAACCCCAACAAACAATACCAGAACTTAAAACCTGGCACTGGGGCTGCTGAGCCATTTGGTCTAGTTATCTGGCACCACAGGCACTGCATCTTGCAGACCACTTCACACCCCCATTCACACAGTCATCTAACCATGCTGGATTTGTGTGTATTCCTGATCCAAACCAGGTTATGCAGAGCCCATCCAGACCATGAATGATGTAGTAGCTCAGTTAGATGCCATTGTCAGCTTTGCCCACGTGTCAAACGGAGCCCCAGTCCCATACGTCCGACCTGTGGTTCTGGAAAAGGGACAAGGAAGGATTGTGCTGAAAGGTGCCAGGCATCCTTGCATTGAAGTGCAGGATGAGGTGGCCTTCATCCCCAATGATGTTACCTTTGAGAAGGGCAAGCAGATGTTCCACATTATTACTGGTAAGTGGTTCTGTTCTGTTCTTTTCTTATTTACGTTTTAAATGTCTTCAGTATTTCCTATAATGATGCCTTTAAAAAAAGCAAATAAACAATCCATTAAAACTCTGTCAAAACAATTTCTCTAATCAACAAAGGCTGAGCTGCTAGCAAGTTAGTCATCTTTCTGTATGGGGAATAAGATTTAGCTCTGGAAAAGAAGGGAGGGTATTTGTAAACTGGTTTTGTTTGTCATATTAAAAAGAAAAAGTGTCCACGGTGTTCTGTCAAATGTTTCCTTTGATAGTGGATATTCTACATGTTTATGCACATACAGCTCTACTTCTTAACTTCCAAAGTATAGTCACATAGTTTTAGTGCACTGTTTTGGACAGTCAGTTTGGTGTCTGGGTTGGAAGGGACCTCCAAGGTCATCTAGTCCAACCCTCCTGCTGAGAGCAGGGAGGTCCTCAACTAGAGCAGGTTTTTTAAATGCAAAACATTTTTCCATGACTCTACCCTTCTTTTCCAATTTTTTTTTTTTCCTGGTGTAATTAAGATAATTTTACTACACAGGAAAACATTTTTAGTGTTTATAGATTTAATTGAATTTTAATTTCCATCCTGATGTCCTTGACATGCATTCAGAGTAGCAAAAGCATAAAATTGTGTTTAATGATCACTTTTCTGGAAAATACTTTTAATTTCATTTGTACTTCAGTTAAAATTAACATACTAACATCTGGTTTTGCTGATTCAGAATCCTTTTAGATTGTAATTTTAATCACCTCAGGTACAAGCTAATGGGTGAACTAAGTTATTTCGTTTATACAGACAAATTGTTGTTTGAGGTGAAAGCAGCAACACTGATGACTTTTAATTTAAAGCTTATTTTTAGGTATGGACATGTGTTTTAGGTGACTGTTTATACTTCTAAGAAGTCTTAAAACTTATGAAGGAAGGCCCCTAATGCTCTCTGATGACCTTTTCAAAGAGCAGCATTGAGTAAGACACAGAAACAAATAGTGGAGCTACTTCATGCACCTGCAAAGACAAGTCTGCTACTTTTCTGGCAGGAGAGTAATAGGTTTAAATGGTCTTTGTTTGAATTTAGAGCCCGTTTGCCTTGAAAACAACTGTTGAATAGTAAAAGATGGTGTTTAATTTGCTAAATTTCTTCTTTAGGCCCTAACATGGGGGGAAAATCAACCTACATCCGACAGACAGGGGTGATTGTTCTTATGGCCCAAATTGGGTGTTTCGTGCCATGTGACTCTGCAGAAATAACCATTGTGGATTGTATCCTGGCTCGGGTGGGAGCTGGAGACAGTCAGCTGAAAGGAGTCTCTACTTTCATGGCTGAAATGTTAGAAACTGCTTCAATCCTGAGGTAAGTCCTGTGCTTATTTGATTTTGTTTGGGCTGATGGGAAAGGTGGTGCTCTAAGATGTGTTTAAGATTTCCTTTTATGTAGGATCTCAAGTCCTTTTTACCAAGCTCCTAAGTTCTTGAAGTAGTTTCTCTTTATTTCAGTGATTCTACAGAATTTCTATTAGGAGACCAAAGCCTAAATGGGACAAAAACTAATTAGCAATGATCTGTGTGGCACTGTGTGCACTTTATTCATGTTTTATATTTATTTTGACTCTTTTATGCTGTGCCTTTCCAAGGTAACTTGTACTCCAGTATCCAGAGTTCATATTATAAAATGATCTTGTGTTTTTAGGACAGCCTCTGAAAACTCCCTGATAATCATTGATGAGCTAGGAAGAGGAACTTCTACCTACGATGGCTTTGGTTTAGCATGGGCTATTTCAGAATACATTGCTACCAAAATCTATGCTTTCTGTATGTTTGCTACCCACTTCCATGAACTGACAGCTCTTGCTGATGAGGTGCCAACAGTAAATAACCTACACGTTACTGCTCTGACCAGTGATGACACCCTGACAATGCTTTATCGTGTCAAGGCAGGTAAGACTGTGTATGTGGTGAACAGGAAAAACTTTATTTTAGCCTGAGAGGGGAAGAAATTTATTGGAAAAATGTGGAAAAAAACAAACCCCTGTCATACTCCAGCCTTAGGGTTTATAATAGACATGTTCTCCTCTGCTCAAAGACAGTGTGATTGCAGGAGCTCTGTCCATGTGTGAGCACAGTTGGTGATGTTGTTGATGATTATTTGTTGTGAATTCCAGGTTATTTCTGTCACTCAGGTCAGTGCTTTTGAGGTCAATCCCTTATGTTTTTTGGTTTTTTTTAAAGAGCAGAAAGAAGGGTTTCAAAAGATTCTGTTGTCCTAAATCAGCCATTTTAATGTGCTGATTTAGGAAAAATCAGGTCATTTAGGAAAAATCAAGTCTTCTATTCCTTGCACTAAATTCTAAAAGAACAGTTTAACTTTTTTTTTTTTCCCAACAGTTTTTAATAATGTCTATTTCACTGTAATAAGGCTTAGTCATTGAGGAGAGATGTTGGCCAATATATGCAGTAGTTTGAGACAGGAAAATTCGTATGGTTAGTTTTTAGCAAATGGCATCCTGGGAAACAAGTAGTTGGTTTCATTAGTGTGAGATATATTTAATTAAAATCCTTTAGTGGATCCAGTTATTTCTTCTGGTATTAAAATATCCAGTTTTTAATTGGGCATAAATTTCATCTATTAACCACAATAAGCAGTTCCTCCTGCTTCTGTTTATCACCCATCATTTATTCTTACTCCCTTCAGCAGGAGCCTCTGTTTGTGCTAAATAAAGCCAGGCTGTGTAACTGCAGCTTGCAAGGTGTGGTCATTTATGACTTCCTATAATTTAGCTGCAAACTCTACAGTGATTTTTGTTTTTCCAAAACTTATTTTAGTCAGATTGCCAACCCCAGGACTAAGATTTTGATATAAAATGTGGGCAGAGTACTGTTGTATATTTTTAAGTGAAAACATAGCATCTTAATTTTCTTTTTTTCTGAGTTCTGCAATGAAGGAGTGAGTTGAGGAATGAGGGATCGATGACACTCGGATAAAACATGGTTTCTACAGAATGCTGTGGCTGTACTTGATCTGATCAATAACTTACCTTGTGGAGTAGTTTTGTCTCAAATAAGGAATAACTGTTTGAGGATTTAGGCTATTATCTTTACTAAATCAATTACTAAATATCATCCATCCTTGTCTCATATCTCAGATCCTGGAGACTGATGTTTACTTATATCACTTTTGCTTAGAATTTAATCTTACAGGTGCAATTGCTGAACTTCATTCCTCATTTTGAAAGCTGTTTTGTCATGTTGACACAATGCCAAGTACTTTGTCTTTTCTAGTTCATCCTAATAACTCTGCTTTTTATGATCAGTGCATACTCAGTATGTGTTGTGCTGGAACCTTCTCCAATATTTCATGATTAGTTTTTTTAGTCAATTTAGGACTTAGCAGTTCATTCCTCTGGCATATATTGTCCTGAAATGAACCTAGTATGCTGTCCAATTATGATTTTTTTTTTACTGTTAATGCATTTAAATATAACTTTTAGAATCTTCACAGACTACCACCATGCTATTAAGTGGCTTTAGATAATTGGTAAATGTGGTTTTATTATATCCTGATCTGAGCCTCTCTCAAGTTATACCATGCTAGCTTTACTCCTATGAGGGTGCTAATTGACTATTTCTTAGTCATTTTCATTTATTCTGGTTTTTAATCCATTAAAATTACTTAATTTCTTACCATTTGCTTACTTTTATACCTTATAATACACTTATAATACCTATACACACATAGTTTTGTCATGCAATTAGGTTTCAGGTACTTTTTAGAAAAGCCAGGAGACTGCTCTCAACAAGGGGAAGCAAAGCATGACCAGAAGTATTGCTCTCTTCTGACTTCTATAGAGTCTTGAAGCTGCATAGAATATCTCCAGCTGCCAGTCTTGATTTTTTAAACTCTGGTCCTTGTCTTTTGAGGGCCTTACAAGCAGCCTCTGTTCTCCGGCCTGTGCCTCCAGTCTCGGGCCTGTGCCAGTGAGGGGCAGTTCTGTGGTTCTCCTGTAGTTTGCTCTTTCCCATCTTCTCTACCATATCTTGAGCTCTTTCCACCAAGAAGCCCTCTGAATACCTTGCTCAAATCAATGCTTAAAATAAAACTTAGTGTGGCATGGGAACAGAAGACAAGTGTAGTCATAAATTGCTGCAAGCATACAGTGAAACTGTGACTGTTTGAGATGCAGCGAGAGCTGGTGATGTGCAGTATCTTCAAACAAGCCATCTTTATTTAGGTGCCTTATTTTAAGTACTTATGGTGGAGGGGGAAGTAATATACACTAAATGTAAACCTCCTACCTTCTAAATCCTTTTGGAGTAGCAACTCTTACAATAAAACCCCCTAACAGTCTGCAGATAGCTGGTGAATTCTCTTTCTTCAACAACCTCCTTCCCTCTCGCCCCTCCTTTATTTTTATTTTTTTTTTTAAACCTGTATTAACTCACCCTTTCTGATCCAGGTTAAAGCTCTGGAAGCCACATTTCTTCTTTGTCTTGAACTCGTTTTGCCACTTTTGAGTTCTGTACCTTTCCTTTGTATATGCAGTGTCTTTTAATCCAACTTATTTTCTTGGAAGTGCTATTGAGTGTAGAGGCACAACAGTTCGTATCTACTTAAACCTCTTTCAGAGGAGTTTAAACATTCTGAAATCTTCATCTTAAAATACCTGGCCTCAGACAGTTTTTGTATTTAGTATTCTTTCCTTTTTGGAAGAAGTGATGCTGCTCAGACAAGGATGTGAGTATAGGCAGCTCAGATGCAGCTGTGTTTTAAAACAAATAACAGGTATGTCATTTGAAATGAACTAAATCTGAAATGCATGACAAAAAACTTTTATACAGTATTTTCATCCCTGTCTTCATGCTTCAAGAGTGTGACAGAATCACTGGAAGAGGAGACACAAAGTACTCTTCTCCAGGCCTCTGCTTGAGATTCTCTGATCAGAGACCTGATTTTAGCTTTGTGTGTGGGGAGGTGTGTGTGTGTTATTATTACAAAATCAAGAATACTATTCTGCTTTAAAATATTAATTTCATTTAAGAAACTTGAGAGATTACAAGGTTAACAGAAATGTTAACAGATTGTATCAGAAGGCTTTTGATATTGAAATGAAAATTATTTTATGTAACTGTATATAATTGACATATGTTGAGTGATGATGAGAACTTTCATTTCTCAACCAAATGTTATAAACAGTATATTAATTGAAGTAAGTGTAAAGTTAAAGTTGAAAGGTTTTGATATAATTAAAGATGATTCCTGGAGACAGGATTTGCATGGTGCTGATGCAAAGGAGGAGGAGGATGACTTTTAAAATATTTTTATACACACACATATATGTGTATTCAAATAAATGTAGAAAAATGTGTGAGATATATATTTTAAAATTATGCAAATTACTATATTCTACAGACTGTGCACAAAGTACTTTAATAAAAAACATTACTTAATTTCATTCAAGTACTAGAGGGAGATTCTGCCTCAAGAGTTTTTTGTTTCTTCCTGAAGCATATTTGTAGCTCTGCAATTATTGCCCTAGGAGAGCCTAATTAAATAAAAGTGTATTCTTTAGTCTTTGTTCTCATGTATAGTCCAAAAGGTAATTCAGAAAATTCTGGGAGAACCACATGATGCAATGCACTTAGCTCTTCAAAACAGAGAGCCATCACAAGGCTGTTCATATAATCTCTGTGTAGCCATCTCTTGAGAATTCTTAGTCTTTTTTTTTGTTTTTTCTCTGCATCCAGGTGTTTGTGACCAGAGTTTTGGAATACATGTAGCAGAGTTGGCATCTTTCCCAAAACATGTGGTAGAAAATGCAAGACAGAAAGCATTTGAGCTGGAGGAGTTTCAAAACATTTGCAAGTCCAAGGAATCTGAAGGAGAGCCAGCAGCCAAGAAATTCTGCAGAGAAAAAGAGGTTTGCTATAAAATGCTTTTTAAAATGTGTTTAGCTGGAATAGCCAAAGCAAAATATTTTAAGGATACACATTCCCTCAGAGCTTGAGGGTAATTAATCTCATTTTTCTATAACAATTTTTTTAGCTATGAAGTTCCTTAAGGAACTGAAGAGATGTTCAAGGATAGCAGGTTTTGATTTAGATTAATTTCAAGGTAACATTTCACTAAAAACATAGTCATGAGAATTAAACTTAATTGTTCTCTTAAAAAATAATGATCAGCAGTTAATGTGATTGGCATACAGCTGGAGTCAAGGGACCATGTCTCTGGCTGTCCTGTGAGGTTGGTTTTCTTATGCCATAACCAAACCAGAGTTTGTGTTCATCATTTTTTTTGGCTGCATAACTTGTTTGCAGTGTTTCTTGGGACTCGAGTCCCAAGAAGTTGCAGCTTTTAATTGTTTAGATTATTCTGGGCTCTGTGGGTGGGTTGCACCTGGTTTTGCTCCCCCTTATTTGAGGACTCATTAGGATTAATTTCTTGAAGCTCAGCAGGAATATATTCAGGTGTGTGCATGTCAGAGAAAAGCTGAGTATGCAGCTTTCTCCTTTGTGCCCTTCCATCAGTCCTAACACATCTCACAAGCTGCTAATATTGAAGGACACAGCAATTTGGACCTGGAATATCTGATTTCACATATGAGAATTTTAGCTTGGCTCTCTACTCAAGTGAGGAGTAAAATGATCTTTGATTTGCAAAGGCTTCAAGCACAAGTTGAGGAAAGCCACAGCTCAGCATAGATCTGATCATGTCTACATTGCATTACACAGTTGTATAAAGCCATTGCAGTGAAGTATTTTTCTCTTCTCCATTTTCTCTTAAAAGAAGCTTCATTAGCAGGTAATGTGAAGGAAAGCAATAGCTTGCAGGAAGCTGTTTCAGAATAGCCTTTGTCATCTTGTTGCTAGATTAAGAGTCCTTACAGTGACATCTGTTGCAGCCTCCTAGGAAATCTACATGCTGCCTTTGGACTTGCATTGTTTTTTGCCAGTAGTCAGGTCCTTCTTGCTGCATGCATGCAGATCAGCTTACAGATCTTAGTTCTGTGTCCCAGCAGCTGGCCTGAGTCTTCACAGCCTTGTAAGTCATTTCCAGCTATAGATATTCTCTTCCAGTATATGGAAGCCTTGACATTTTAGACCATAACTTCTACATTTCAGAAGCCTTTGCTCTAGAAAGAAACTGTTACCTGTTACTTTATTTTCAGTTTCAGAGGTGTACTGTATTTGTTCCTGGCTCAGTAAGTGGATCTGATGATGTGGATGAATGATCTCTGTTTTGTCCTAACTTTTAGTGCCAGGAGGCTTCCCCTCCAACCACCTCAGTTGCTCCACTATGACCTTTCCTTTGCCAGCTTGCTAAGTGTCATGGTGAGGTATTTTTCAGATTAGTTGGGTCTGGCTGTGTGATCTTAAGCTGGTGTAAATTAAAATGATGTAGCCACCACTTCTGACAAATACAGCATCACCTTTTATTCTTGGATGCTTCAATAATACATAATATTTCTTAAGTTCTCAAGGCAATAGAATGATATAGCTTCAGATGTCTCACCCAAACCCTTTGTCTGCCTTCACTAGCAGCAGGTTTGGAGGTTAAAAGCATGATGTTACACTTCCATATCCTTCTGAGACTTCTGCACTGAAAGGATCCTGCATTAGTCTGAAACTGAGAAAACTTTGTAGTACAATTCACAGTGCAGAGGAATAGGCAAAATTCTGTATAGTGGGCAAACTGTTCCTAATGCAGGGATCCTGTTCATGGAAATGTTTGTTCTTGCTACTCAATTCAGTTTGTTTAGAAGTTCTACTCTGCCTGTTTGTATAAAAGCATATGCATAAGGCTTAATTATCATCTGTTCTCCTTGGTGACGGCCACTCTCCAGTTGCTTGGTTACAATTCCTTCTTTCCTTTTGCATTTGGAAACATTGATCTTGATTTACAGTTCCTCCAAAATGCAGCTAGTTAAGGTAAATGGCCACTCTGATACTATTATTGCTGGCAATCCTCACCTAACACCTAACCAGTGGCTCAGTGGAATTAAATGTGGAACACATGCATGAGCTCTGAGTGTTAAATATTGTGTTTCTGAGGGTCAACTGATGCTTTTTCATAGAATCAGAATGTCTTAGGCTGGAAGGGACCTCCAGAGGTCATCTAGTCCAACCTCCCTGCACATCTAGGGACATCTCCACCTAGGTCAGGTTGCTGAGTCTCAGCAAGCCTG
>JAOEGS010001901.1:13214-41522 GCA_025447755.1 Corythornis vintsioides | reverse complement strand
CTCTGAGTGTTAAATATTGTGTTTCTGAGGGTCAACTGATGCTTTTTCATAGAATCAGAATGTCTTAGGCTGGAAGGTCATCTAGTCCAACCTCCCTGCACATCTAGGGACATCTCCACCTAGGTCAGGTTGCTGAGTCTCAGCAAGCCTGACCTTGAATGACTCCAGAGGAGGGACCTCCACCACCTCCCTGGGCAGCCCATTCCAGTGATTCCCATTCATCTTGCTCATCAATTGAAAGGAAAAAGAACTCCTATTGTTGCCAGTATAGCTGTTTTGCTCTTGTATTGAGAACATGATAGCAAGTGTAAAAATAATCATGTGTTCTGTCTGCAAAAAGTTGATGAATAATTCTATCTTTGGGGGAGTTGGAAAAATCCTAATTGCAGTCTAAATGTCATTTTTCTTTTCCTTGTCTCTCCATTTCAGGAAGGTGAAAAGATAATTCAGAACTTTCTTTCTGAAGTAAAAGCATTGCCCCTGACAGATATGTCAGAAGATGACATCAAAATCAAGCTGAAACAGATGAAAATTGATGTGTTGGCAAAGAACAACAGTTTTGTGAATGAAATAATTGCCCGTGCAAAAGTTACATCATGAAAGGTGTGAGAACAGGACACAGCTCTCACACTGCAAAAACCACCAGCTTTGTGGCTTGTAGCTTTTACACTTTGATACTTGTACTGACTTGTCTAGGCATTTTTTTTTCCCTTTTGGATTGTAATTACTTTGTAAAAAATTCTGAGCACGTTCTGTGCCAGTCGTGCTCTGGTTGTGGTCATTGTGTTCTTCTAGAAGTTTTCAATAAAATGGTTTTACAGTATTGAGAGAATTATTGACTACTAAGCATGTAACACTAGTAGAAAAGCATGCTGTAAAGTACAGAAATTGAGATGTCACACAACTACCACAGCCTTGAAGAGACAGTGCAGGCACAAAGCTTTGTCCTATACCAAGATTCTTTTTTTTGTGTGATGCAATTGCATTAATTCAACAAAGTTTTAGTAATGCTATATTAGCACTGCATTAGAAAAAACCCCAAACATTAATCTCAGTGATTTGTAATATTTTTGCTTGTGTACCTGGGGGCTGGGGGTGGAGAGGGTGGGTGGCTGTGGGATAGTTTTTGTTTGGTGTGTGGATGGTAATGCTCAAGTCAGATATCCTACAGACCTGCTCTTCATGCCTGAGTGGTGATTAACTCTGGGATATTTTGGTGGTTTTGTAATGTAAGCAGTTTTAAGTTACAATTTAATTGGGACTTCAGAGTTGGTCATGATTTGTGAGGTCAGTCCACAAAGAAAGTTGTATTTTGTCTCATGTACTCACACCAAGACACTTTGAAAGCATCCAGATAGAAGTTTATATTCTCCTTGAAATTTAGCATATTAAATTGGAGCTCAAGTACACTTCACCTGTACTTAACTGTCAGTGTTGGAAGATTAATGGGAAGATAAAATCATGCTGAAGATGCCAGGCAGCCTCTTGCAAGGGTCAGATGGCATCAGTGGGGGTGTGCTGGAGGAGCAGTGCTGCTGTTAAGGCTGTGCTATGAAGGCTGCATTTAAACATTGCAACAACAGGCATAAAAGAGGTATGGTGTTAAACTTGCTGTTGGATAACATTTGTTTGTACTTAGGCTAGAACTTGGATGTACTAGATACACTTCTCAGCAGAAGAAAATAAAAGCTTGAGAGTTTTGGGATCTAACACCTTTTTGGTCTTTAAATTTGAAAGCATTCTACTTACAAAAATAGCCCTGCATTTCCAAACAGCACAGTTGATGTATGTATTCAGTAGCTGTGTCTGGAGAAGTGTGTGAATGGAAAAATCTGTTCTAGGAAGTAATGAAAAATATAGATGGCTTTGCAAAATCAGTTTGTTCAAGCACAAGCCATCCAAAAATACAGAATTCTACATAAACTAGATGAGAACACATTTAGAGGATCAAATACTGCAGTGGCACATCATTTGTATTGGATCAAACTGCTTTAACTGTTATGGACAGGCAGTTCTTGTAAGGCACCTGTGGTCTGATCAGAGATGCCACTTGCTTGGTCTTCTATCCCTGAGAACTGGCATGAAACTGTTCATGGTTTTCTCTTGCAGGAACTTCTGTTTTCCTCTTGACTGTGGAAGAGCTTTCAGTGTCTACAGCAACTTAGCCAAGTAGTTCCTCACTGAGCTGGCAGCTGCAACAGGGACCACTTCTTTGCCTTGAACCCAATTCCTAGTTTCATTTGGTGCCTCTTTATTCTGTAAGTGTCCACTCTTTCCATTGTGGATTGCTTCAGAAGGGGTGTTATGTATCTGCAGCTAAAAGGATTCTGGTTTTCTCATGCCCTTCAACACTCACAAGGAAGAATGGGGCAAGTTAATGGCATTTAAAGACTCATATTTTCAAATATTTTCTCTTCTACACTAGACCTCCCTCCCAACCTCTCCAGCTCCACTGCTGCTGCCAGATACAAGCAAGAGAGGAGGAGGAGGCAGAGTTTTGTCTCCATATGCCAGTGCTGCTTGCAGACTGGGTTCCAGGTACTGTGATTTCATATGAGCAGGAGGGTGGCTATTTTTTGCTAGTTCCAATTTAGCTTTTCATTCAGAAATGTACCTATGAGACAGGAGCAATTCCAGAACTTGTCTGGTTATTACAGAGCTGTGCCAAGGATGCAAAGATTGTCAAAGCTTCAGAACAAAATAACAGTGAGGCCACTTACTGTCAGCCTTGAATATAGATGCAAGTTTCTCTTAGCTCATTTACTTGAGACAGCTTGGCCCTGAGTGCTCACTGCAGGTGTGGCCTTTTTGGTCTGTGCTGTTACTGTTCATCTAGAATGCTCTTTATGAAGAGCCCTGCATTAGGTGGGGTAAAAGACAAGTGTGGACATGATCAAACACTGAAGGAATTGTTTTCATTTGAGCACTTGACCACTCATCTCTTAGAGATCAGGAGTTCAACCTATTTGAATGTAGGAGCATCTGGTAGCCTGCCTGATGGGAACATGCTGTGCTTACCTCTTGGGTTGTGGTTAAAAGCAGGTGAGCAGTTGATGGCCAGCAGGCTCCAGTTAGGCTTGGAGCATTCTGGTTTCAAGAACACAAGTCCAGGGAAGGCAGCCTGCCAGCTCTGGGGCTTGGCTCTGCCTCTTCCTTCTTGCAACTGTGAGAGTTCATTCCAAGTAATAATGGAATCAGTAAGTGGCTCTGTTTTTGTGTCCACCATTGAGGTAGTTTTGGAATCAGAAATGACAGGAACATGACTGAGTCCTTGTCTGCTGGCAGAAGCACTGAAGCTGCCTGGAGGAGGAGACTTTCCAGCCTCTGAGAGAACTTCCCATTATCTGCTTGTAACAAGCAGGCCTGTTACTGGCCTGGGTTTTGTTGAAGAGAATGATTTTGTGCTGGCTCTTAGTGGTACATAGCTGTTCTGGGTTGATAACCACTCTGTAAGTGACTGGGAGTCCTTGTGGTCTAATCCTGATCTTTGCAGATGTAGGGGAGCTCATCCAAGAGCTCATTGCTTTGCTGGAGGGAATGCTGCCTTTGCAGCTCAGCCTGAGGTCTGGGATTGTGTCAAGCAGTTGGATCTGATTTGGTGCAAGATGAAGATGACAGTTTAAACTGGTTTTCATGGCATTTAATGAGTTTTGAGATATATGACCAGTGCATAGGCTGATGTATTGCTGTGGCTACGGTGTGACAATTTGCTTTACTCCTCTGCAGTGTGACAGATTTATTTGAAAAATCAGGGGAAGGCAGTTGCTGCTCTGAATCCCAAGTGGTGTGAGGTCGTGCCTTCAATGCTTTGCATCTTGCTGACCTGGGAAGAAGGAAACCAAGTGGCCACAGGAGCCTGAAGTCTCAAAGACAACGGGAGAGGAGCTGTCATCTCTCTGAGATGGCTGCAACCCTTGCAGGTAGAACTTGCCTCCTGATGCTGCCTGTTTGCTGACCCAAAAAAAAAAAAAAAAGAAAAAAGAGCCTTGTTTGCAGTTCTATCTCATGGTTTTGTTCCACTCCCATACCTGCAGCCACCTTCCCCAGCCTGTTGCCTTTCCTCACTCCTGCCAGGTGTCTGCACTGTTCCTATACACAAGGGAGCAAGTTGCACTGCCACTTTTATGTGTGTGTCTCTTTTAGCTGTCAGCAATGCTTTTCATCCTTTGCAGGGGGTTGGAAGGAGGTAGGTAGATCCCTGCACAAGCTGAGAAGGAGCAACCTATGCTCTTGAAGAGAGAATTCTAATCATTCTGAGTGGCAGCCAGGGCTTACCATCCTGACATGGTGGCCCCTGCTGCCCAGACCAGCTAAAGAAAAGAATACCATAGAGCAAATGAAGGATTGTGGTTGCTTCAGCAGCTGGAGTGAGAAGCACTTTTCTCACTGGCTTTTTCACTATCATGGAGCAAGGTGGCTTGAGCTGCTGGATGTTGTGGCAGTTTCTGTAAGGATATAGTTGTTCTATCCTTACAGGGATGGTTGGAAAGCTGAAAAGAGCTTTGCTAAACTATGAGGGAAAAGCTGACAGTAAACAGGCTGTGCTTAAGAGAACATTTCTCTTGCTGATGCACCTGGTCCTGCTGCATACTGCAAAGTCATTGCTTGTCAGGCCAGTGGAGTTGCAGGGGGTGGGTTCCATTTGCTCTTTTTGTTTGTTGTTTTTTTTTTTCCTAAAAGGAGAAAGCAGTTCCTAGGTGGGTGACTGTGGGATCTGGCAGCAGCCTAACTGCCATGGCAAACAGAAGACCTTTATCCTGAGCAGGGATGGCTGTAGCAGATCACACTGGCACTCTGCTCCCATCTCCATCCCAACCCTGGACTGCAGACTGAGGGAGACAGGAATCTGGGAAGCATTCCTGAAGAGTGTCTGTGACTGCCTCAAGTTGCTGCTTTACACTCTGAGGGACATGGGTTGTGTTCATACTGAGATTTGGAAGTAGTATCTTTGCTGCTGTCCTGCATCCTTCTGTTTGTGCACAGGTGGTATCAAACTTCAGGAAAATATCCACCACCACAAGCATTAAACTAGAGATTTTTGGTCTTTTCAGCATGCCTTGCTGGCTCCTCTTGTGTGGCTCTTCCTATGCCACTGTGGTCCCTCCAGCAACAGACAGACCAGCTCTGCACTTCTCCAGCCTGGCATGAAAGGCTGAGCCTGCAAGAGTGTCTGTAGAATCTGGGGGCAGCTACCCACAGGGGTCAGGTAGTGCTGACTCCTTCTCTGGTCCATTTTGGTCTCCAGCACAGGGTGCCTTTGCAACAGCTCCTGAAGATGCTGTTTCAACTGTCCTTTGGCCACTGACAAACAACATCTGAGACCAAAGCTGCCTGATTGGGGTTTCCCCAGAAAATCAATAGCACTTATTAAGCAGGTGGTGGACTGCCAGCACTAAAAATCTCTTGCTTGGCACCATAGGTTGCTTAAGGTATTCAATCTTCTGAGGAGATGATGCTTCTGATGCTGAAGATGCTGGATGGATGGTGCTCTGCAGCTCCCACAGGAGCCCCTCAGCAGGACCTGGTACAGCAAAGCCAACATTCTTCAGCAAAGCAGCAGCCAGGGCAGAGCTTAAACTGGCTCTAGCAGACCTGAGATTATTCCTGGTTATCTCACCTGCACTTTCACCTGTGGTAGCGTTTTAATTATGATTTTTTTCTTCTTCTTCTCTCCACAGGAAGGAAATACATTTTCAAAAGGGAATTTTTGTGCAAAGAGAAATCCCTTTCTGTGCAGCAGGGTCTGGATTTCAGACATGAGGTATTATGGTGCAAAATTCATTATGAGAAAGCTGCAGTGCTGTTTATCTTTCTGCTGTAGGGAGATGCAGGTTTAGCTCTCCCTTTAGTCTCTTAGGTAAGAAATGTGCTCATCTGGTGTGAACTGGGGGGAGCTGCAGGAAGTAAATGGGGGTTTTTCCTGAGATCAGCCTGGCTGTTGATTTAGCCCATGGATCTTTGCTAATGCTGTTGTGCTCTTAGTAGTTCTCAATGGTTTAATCTCTTGTCTCCTGAGTGTAGTTTGTTTGTAGATAAAAGTGTTATTTTCTTCCAGGGGAACTTTGGAAGCTGATAAACATCTTATTAGTATTGCAAGGTTCAGTTTTGCTGAGTTTTTTATTTTTTTTAAGGGATTCCAGCAGTGCCATGAGAACTGGTCTCCACCAGTGACTGGAGGCTCATTTATTCTGTTCATATTAGAGAAAATAAAACCATCTGAAACTTCACTGCACCTGCTGTGCAACCTCAGGATCTTTCTTTTCCTGTTTCCCTCACCAAAGGAAATCACATTGAGCTGCTGGGAGATGTTTTATGTGAACAAAGGAGTTTGGGGAGGCAGGACAGTAGCTGGTGTAGTAATCTGATATTTGCAGATAATATCTAATGCATTTGCTTCCTGATGCTTGTAGGAGTTGGTTTTCACTCATCTACCACCTCTAACAGGCTGCATTGCTCTTGGGGGATGATGGGCATGGTTCTCTTCTGACCAGGCTCTGCTCCTCCCTCTGCACCCAGGAGATCCTGCTGCAGCAGGGCTCACTGGCCAGGGGGTTTGCCAATGCTGGCCATGATTCCTGCTGAGCAGATTCACAGCTTTCCAGCTTGGCTTCATCTCTCTGGCACAGGGTGGCTGTGCTGGGGCTGAGCTGCCCAAAGGAAAGTGAGGTTTTAGTTGCCAGTCCAGATCAAGTCCCTAGGCTCAATGCAGCTGGGGGCTGAGCTGGGGAAGGCACATCCTAACACCCCTTCAAACCAGGCCTGGATGCTCTCAGAAAGGCCTGTTTTTGTGTCTCAACACCTGTCTCCCTCCCACCAAACCAAAGATAATGGTGATTTCTGTTTCCAGTCATTCTGCTGCTGGTCAGGCTCTAGAGCACTGCAAAAAAGAGTGCTAAAAATAGCTTTTGTCCTTTGCAAATGGGAGCTCAGCTCTAGCACAGCAGTTCACCTGCATGACTTTGGGATGGCCAACAGCAAACAGCTGGGGCTCACTCTGCTGAGACAGTATAAATAGAAATCAGCTGTTTGTGGCTTTAACTGCAGAGTGAAGCACACTTGTTAGTTCAGGAAATGGCTGCTAATCTCTATTTTTGATATCTATCTTTGATTTTGAAATGTCATGGGTGGTCCTGAAAGGAGATGGGTCCTTTGCTTCCCCCTGAAGCAGGATTGATCCTTGCTATGGGTGACAGCACCTTAAATAAAACTGTTTGGGTGTCACCTTTGTGCCCTCTCTCAGCCACTCTCTGGGTACAGCATCAGTTACTCTAACCTGTATTTTTAGTAGCTTGCAGCTCTGTGCACTCTCCAGACAGAAGTGCCCATCAATAATATATTAGGATTTGAATGACTAAATTTATTGAGCAGCAGGGGAAGAAAAATCCAGGTGGGAGCCTGTCACTTAGCTCTCCCTGGGGCAGCTCTGCAGACCATGCCATTTAACTGCAGCAGAGAAAACCTTTGTGGTTTTAATTAAACACTGCACCACTCAGAAGGCAGATATTGCTTATTCAGAGTATCTCCTCGTGTTCTCATCATTTGCCTTGCAGGAGCTTCAGTAACATTCACAACAAATTTCTTGCCCACACTAGAAAGCTCTGAACCAGGCAGGGACAAGCTCTCTGAAGGATGATGCTGACTGGTAGCTCCCAGACTCCCAGAGCTGCAGACATGGCATTTTAAACAGTAATAGGATACTAGAAAGACACTGGAGGGTGTAGTAGTGATGCTAATAATGCCCAGCTGCATTTTCTGGAGTTTTAAAAGGCTTTAGAGCAAACTTAACTGACACTGCTAAATGATGAAGTGGATGCACCTTCTCCTGCCTATGTGGGATGATGATGGTGTGTGTGGGTTGATGGTGATGGTTTGGATATATCAAGATCAGATCCAGCACTGGGAAGCCTTGCCTCCAGCCCTCAGCATCTGTGGGTACCAGGAGTGGCTTGGAATGATTTGCTGTGTGGAGGTTTTTTTCCCCTCTGGCAGGTTGTGGAGACCCTCCATGTCATGGCACCAGATTTTCAGCAGCAGTGGGAGAGGTGGGGATGGTGCTGGCTGCTGAAGAGCTGACAGGCAAAGAGCTGCTGTGAGCAGCAGTGTCACCCTGAACACCAGGGTCCTGCCAACACACAGCCCTCCTCACCTCTTCTTGGGCAAGACAATTTCTTTAAAACTCTTTAATCAAATTATGTTCTTAAAAGAAAAAAAAGGCTCCCAATTCTCTGCTGGAGTTGTATTTATTTGTTTGAAAGGCATCCAGGAGCACTTCTTTGGACACCAGTGCCAAGCCTCCTTCTGCTTGCAAGTGGAGTAGTTGCCAGTGGTGCTCTGGATGCTGCCCCAGGGCTGGGGTAGAGTTGAGTGGTGCTGCAGCTGGTCTGCAAAGTGCTTGGGATTCTCAGCCCCTAGAGCCATGCTTAGGGTCCTGGGGTGCTGCAGGTGATTCAGGTGCTCAGGAGCAGCTTGTGAGGGAGACCTGGGCATTGTGGTGTCACCTGTTGCCCTGCTCAGGGTTTGGGCCCTGCAGGAAAGGGATGGATGGCTAAAACATGGGAGATGCTGTGCTGAGACCCCCATGGCACTTCATACCTCTCTTCTGGGACTGTGCATGAGCAGCCCTGGGAGAAAGGGCTGTTGAGAGGGACCCCAGAGAACCTCCCAATCCAGCTCAAATCCCCTCAGAGGCATCTGGGTCCCCCCACATTTGGCTTAAGGGGGGAGGGTCTAAATATCAGGAGCTGCATGGGAGCGTGCATGATGCCCAGGGATGCTTTGGGCATCCAGTGCCCACGTGTTGCAATGCACAGGGGGTGTGTTACCCCCCAGCTGCCTGTGTTAAGCTGTATTTTCTGCTGTAGGGGTGCACAGAGGGTGTAGGAACCCTCTCTGTCAGCATTGCCTGCACCAGTCTTCAGCACTGCTGTGGAAAACCAGGCACAAGCACCTATGACACAAAGCAGAATTTTGCACTGGTGTTTTTTTTCCACTTTCTTTGGAAAATGAACTGATGGGCTCCAGCAGGAAAGTGATTATGTTATTTCTGGGTGCTTCCAGTGGTGTCTGTCTGTGGCCTCAAATTTCTTTGCCATCTCTGCTCCTTTCTAGGTGTTCACCAGACAGAAGAGAGTGAATGCTCCCTCACAGTTGTTTTCACGTGCACTTCTCAAGTAATATTTTTACAGCAAAGAAGTGCAGATCAAAATGCCTTCAGGTTGGGAGGTGATGCCATAAAAAAACTTCTAATATTGACTTTTCAGTGCTTAGGTACAAAGCAAAAATGAAGTCATTCTGAGCTTTTAAAATTGCTGAGAGATGCAGCTGTCTTTTCACTGGCAATTTCAAAACCTAGAGCTGGCTTTTTTTTTTTTTTTAGAATACTTTGATAAACTGATGTTTTGTTAAAATCCCACTGGGCTGAGCTACTTTCTGACTCCTGCTTCCTAATTCTGATACCTGCATGATGGGAGGATTTGTCCCTGTCAGCCTTATACTTGGCAGCATCTGCTTTCATCTCTTTCATTTGCCTTATAATAATAACCTCAAGTTTTCAGTGCTATGTCCATTTGAAGTGGCCCAATGTCCATTTTTTTACCAGCTTGGTGAGCACAAGGGAGCTGGTTTAGTGAAAAATGTGGAATATGCTGAATACTCTGTTTCTGTGGGAGCCAAGGTGCTCCAGATTTGCAGGGTTGAGACTCTCATCCTCATCAGGAGAAACCACCCGATGAGAAAGGCTGTGGCACTGGTCTGGGGCTCAAGGATCTGCTGTTAATTCCCATGGTGATTCTCCTGAAGATCTCATAGAATCATTTAAGTTGGAAAAGACCCTTGAGATCACCAGGCAACCTGTATGAGATGAGGATGCCACAAGCTTCTCATTCAGAGGCTTGAGGATAAGCTTATGGCTGGTCATGAGATGCTTGGAAATCACAGGTAGTAGTGACAGTGACAGAAAGGAGCAAAGATTATCTTAATAATCCATAGGATCCTTCTTATAATGCTCTAAGGAGTTAGAAAAAAAGGTAATTGCACTTCAGATGGAAACAATCACTAAAAAATTACTCTTGATGGTTCATTTTTTTCTCTGAAGTGCTGTGGACATAGCCTGTAACTGCCTATAAGCCATTTTTAATATAAGGTAATTTCTGCTTAAATGATCACACAGATCTCCAGGATATGCTAAGATTTGGTATCAGCTATTAGTTCTACATAGGAATATTTCATTTCTCCTGCAACAGCACAGCTGAAGCTCAGGAGAGGTTGCTTAATTATAGCTACATTTTGTAAGATAAAAGATAAAAATAAATATTGGTCCAAAGCAAGATTTTACTCTTGATTATACAGTTTCCCTGGAAGGAGTAGGGGTGGCCACCACTTTACAGCTCAGCAAGGGAGGAGGACAACTTCTGTAGGAGACAGAAGATCTGAGAAACATGGACTGTGTGATGTGGCACCTCAGGACATGGTTTACCTGGTCATGATAATAGTAGGTAGATGGTTGGCCATGATCATTTTGGAAGTCTTTTCCAACCTTTCTGATTCTGTGACTTGCCATTGCTCCAGGGCAATCACTCAGGAAGCCATCTCTCTTGGATTTAACATGATGTCTTGTGTTAGAGGCAACCAGGCTTCCTGAGGAAGATGGCATAGGCAATAAGGTTTCCCTGCAAGCATTACCTCTCCTGGGACATGCAAATGTGTTGCTTCAGGTTTTGCTTGCTTAGTTTATAATTACAACTGAATAATACTATGAAGGAAAGAAGTTTTTAACTCTGGGGAGGTGACCAAGTCTCCTCGATTTTGGTGGCATCTAACATGATTTTTATAGGCTCTCTCTCACACATTCTGTGGCCATTGGGGATGCAGCAGACAAGGGCTGTCCTGGAAAGGGACCTTAATGTCTGTCTGTCCAAGATCTCATCAGCTGCAGGAGGACTAGCAACCTCCAAGTCTGTGTAGCTGTGATTATAGACATTCAAATGTCAATAAATTCCAAAATAAAGGGTTTTATAGCAGCACTAAAAACTTCCCACGTGAACCTTTTGGAATGACTGGAGGGTGACAATCTAAAAATAAATCTTTTTTTTTTTTAATGATTTCAGGCACATGTACAGCTTCAATTATTTCAGGCACATGTACAGCTTCGGCTGCCTTTCAGGAGGAGTCTGTGGGAACATCTGACAGCAAAATTAAGTTCTATGTTTCTTGTGGGTGTACATTTCCTATGAAAACTGTAAATGCCTTGTTTCCCTGGCACTTGTATTTTTAAACCTGTAATCCTCACAGGATATGAACTTCTTATAATTACCCACAGTGATGGTATTCTGTTCTCTGAAGCAGTCACTTGGGGAGTGGAAGGGAATGGAGCAGCTCAGTGCAAACACAAGGGTGTGATTTATTTTTTGAGCCAACGTGGTGATCAGCTCAGCTTCAGGGGTTTTTGTCTCTGGTGTCAGCAGGTCACAAGTTCACACACTGCTGTTGAGCTAGGTTGGGAGAATAAACCAGTTGAAAAGAAATTAGAGACCAAGAAGAGGAATAAACAGTGTAAGAGACCAGTTAAACTGGATATGTAGAAGACCAGTTAAACTGGGTAACAGCATAGAGACAAACAGGGAGCATAGTAAGGACTTTAACTGTTTCTACAGCAGATTTGAAGGGTATTTCAGATCAAACCTTTGTTGGCTCACTCATTTCAGCAGCCTAATTTCTACTGAAATACCTGGTTGCATGATGAGGGTGAACTGGATTTTAACCTGTGTGTTATCTTCCTATATAAATGTAATAGCTGCACAAAATGCACTTTCCAGGTAGGATATGGACTTGCAAAGGATGTGATGGCACTTTTCTCCTGTGTGATCCAGCAGAGGTAGAAGGAGAAAGAAACTCAGGCCCAGGAAAATTCAGTAACAGTGACTTTAATGAAGTTTGCAGATCAGTGGCTGGAATCACTGAAAAATGTTAATATGTCACTAAACCCCATGTATACATATTCTCATACTCATATATGAGTATGTGTATGGGGTGAGATCCCAGTGACACACTGGGGAGCTTGAGGAGATCCCATCATCTCTATAATATAAATGCCTATAGTGCAGCATAATGGAAATGGAAATAGAAATGCAGCCCTTAAGTGAGGGCTGGTTTACACTCCTGCTTCTGGAATGAGTTTTGGAAGGGCTGGAGGTAGATGTATGCCCTGGCTGGGCACCAGCAGACCTGTGTCTGCTCCTGGAGGGGTCACTGGGGGTCTGCCTCAGACCTGGGTCAGTGAGCCCAGACTCACTGTAGTGCAGGATTCCACCAGCAGCAGGACCAAGAGAGGTTGGCTTCCAGTGGGGCAGTTTTTCCACTCCCATCTCCTGGTATGCACCAAGGATGGATGTTTTCCCAGTGGCCTTTCAGCTACACCAGGATGAGCCACTTGAGGTCTCGGGAGCAGCTGTGGGAGCTGCTGGTGCTGCCATCCAGGGGAGTTTTCCCTTCCCCTCATTTGCTTTGCTGCCTGCTTGGGAGAGCAGAGCTCACTACCCTATATTCTTGGACATCTGAAGAAACAGGAATATTCTGAAAAGCTTAACTTCTTTGAGGCATGGGAGACCCAGAATAAGTGTCAAGTGGATTGGTACTCCCAACATCAGCGTCTGGACAGTCAACAGCTTCTCTCTCCCCTTTGCTGCCTGGCCCAGCGTAACTTTTGGTGGCTGCAACTCTTCAGCTCTTACCCTTGCTGTTGGGAATATAATTTGTGTGTTTTGGCAAGTAGGGGCTGTCAAACCAGCCCTCACAGGCTGTGTGTCTGGCTGGGGCACTGCAGCAGTGGGTGCCCAGCACCAGGTCTTGCTAGGGCTTGTTTTAATTAGCTAAGGAGATGGGGACAGCAATATGGGTTTTGGCTGGGTTTATAAACCCATGGGCTTGCACTTTGGGTCCATGGTATCTAGCAAGATTACCAAGCCTCTGTGTTTGGTGCAGTGACATTTCTCTGCCTGCAGTGTGACTGATTTTTTTTTAAGTTCCATTCTAGTCGATACCAAAATGTCCAGGATTTTTCTTTATACCTTGGACAGATGGATCCTATTGATGTGATTGGAAGCTGAGGGGAGGGGGTATATAGGGTGTTCCTTATGACTGCTTACACAGCAAACAGTTTCCATCTGCTCTATCACAAAGCAAGACATCAGTCAGCTGCACACTTGACTGGATGAGTGTCAGGTACAGTGGGAGCATGTCACACTAGTTATTACCCTCTCTGGCTCTGCTCAACCATACACAGTTTAGTCAGCAGCTGGGAGGTTGTGGGGTGTCCCCTTATGACTCCATGATGTCCAAGCCACAGGTTTCAGAGAGGATCTCTCAGCCAGGAGATGCTTCTCCCTTGTCTCCTGCTCCCCGTGCTCAGAGAATACTTAGATACACAGCCCAAGAAACCATTTTCTTTTTCTCCTGTTTATTTCAAAACTCTTTGTAAATAGCATAATTGCAACAATCCAAACATCACTAGGAATCTGACCTCCTCCCAGATGAACAGAATTCACACTTGGTCGTGTTTCACAGCATGAAAAACACAGGGGAATGTTCCCCCAACACCATCAGTGGGTTCTCCCATGTTCTCATTAACCACCAGCTCCACACATCTGCTGCCAATGCCTCTGCAAGGCTTGGCATAGTTACCACCTCTGCCCCCTGGGTCCAGAACCACGTTCCTGTCAATGAAGGGGTGCCAAGCCCAAAAGAGCCAGTTTTGTTTGCAAATGGTATATAACCTACCAGGAGAAATGTGATCTCTATTGAATTGGCTTTGTATATGGCTTTTAGACCTTCATTCAGAGATCTTGTAGAGGAAAAATCCTGAGCTGACATCAAAAGTGGGACTGATTTGTTAAAAGCACTCGCAGTTGTGGCACGGGTTGGAGGCAAAGTTCCTGTCAACTCAGGATTTAAATAGATTTCAATCTTCAAATTTATTCTAGTTTCATGTTTTTCATTGTTTGAAAGAGAATATCTCTTTTCTAGTAAGTCATTTACAGGGACTTATGCTTCTTTGTTTCACCTCTTGGTAAACACAATCAAAAGTGTGCTGGAAAAACACATGCAGCTCCTTTTGACTTCTAGCAGGCATTTAAAAGTCATTATGTGTATTTAATTAGGCTATTTACTACCTGCAATTCAGCTAAGTTAATCCAGATTCAGGCAAGAACAGCATTTGCTTCCTAGAACTTACTGGCTCTTCTGGCTTACTTAGGTAACTTCTGTGTTGTTCAGCTGTTTGGGAAGTACATTGAGTGATGCCAGGCACTGGGGCCTCCTGCAGCTGTTCCTGGCCAGAGAAATGTCCTATTTTCTGATGAATGCTCTGCTGATCCTCCTCTTTATTGTTACAATACTCCCTGGCTGCCACCCATGTCCACCAGTGACAGTAAAAAAAACAACTCATCCAAGACTTGCTAACCAGCCTCCAGTATCAGTCCTGGTGACAAGAGCTCCTGAAGTGTAGCAACTGCTGCACAAACTCACTCAAGAAGTGCCATTTTTGGTGCTGTAGCTCTTTGCAGGGCAATATGCAGCACCCCAAACATGCAGCTGATGCTCTCCTACTCCAAACTTCTCTTCCTGCCAGGGAAGCAGCTGGTTGCTATAGGGAGAGGCAGCTCTGTTCACAGCTTTTGCATGTGAGGGAGATGGTTACTGTCTCATTTAGGATTATTTGGCTTTTCTGCTAATGCTGATACTGGTAGAGGGTTTTTTTTGTGTGTGCCTTTTTGTGTTAATAGATTGAACGTTCAGTGCAGGAAAATGGAATATCATGACATCTTGTGTGTGGGCTGTGAATAATGGGCAACACCCTTTGGATCATTAAAATAGAAAAGGATCTCTGTATATTCTGATGTTTTTAGCCCATTAAGAAGGCAGGGATATGTCCACACTGCTGATGGTTTGCACTGCTTTCCTGGCAGTACATTCACTGCTGTTGACCAGGGGCTGCTGGCTGGCTGGATCCCATGCCAGGGTAGGTTGGCAGGAGGAGGTGGCTGCAGGTTGCCATGACATTCAGCTCCTCTCCAAAAACCACAGCACACCAAGGTGGGTCCATTTTCTGCTGAATTGGGCCAGTATTCCTGGTCCAGTTCTGGACTATGGGTGTGCTTAAATTTGGGGATGGAGGCAACTCCACCCCTGCATGCTCCTCAGACAGAGGCATGTCCTCAGATACAGTTTGCTTCCCTCTAGATGAAGGAAACATAAACCTTAAGTACCCCAGTGCTGTCAGAAACCTTGGGATGCAGGTGCACTGAGCACCAGCAATGAACACCGTGGCAATTTTGTCACATACCTGAATTTTAGGGCCAAAATGTACATTTTAGCACCTTTCTGTTCAGAGCACCACTTCTTTTGTTTATACTTGTAGGGTGGTAAGCCATTTTTTCCCTTTTTTTGCTGATCAAGATCTTTTAGTGAATTTCATCACAGTTGGTGAATGGACTCATCTTGCAATATCTATCTACACTGGCATCAGAAAGCCTAAACAAACCTATCCATTTGATGAGGAAAGTAGGATCACAGTGCCACTGCTTTGCCAGTGCAGAGGCTGAATGTGAAATGGGTGATAACTGCACCTGAGACCCAAATGCTCCAGTTTGGGGAACAAACTGGGGTTCCAAGATGACCAGAAACAGTCTAGCACAGGTTGCAGCACTCTGCTGTGCTTCTCTAGTGTCTCAATAGAATATCAGTCTTCTTTTTCTATTTTTCTTTTGCCTTTCTCATTTTTTTTTAAAATATAAATTATTATCTGTTGGCTTTTATCTGAATAAAGTCATTAGTAGCAAGTGGAGCTGCTGTTTCTTTGCCTGAATTAGAATTGCATTAGTGTGCCCTTAGGTTGCAATTTCCAAAGAGGTGAAAATATTCAGGTTTTGAAGAGCTGTACTTGCAATTGTGTTTGCAGTGATCAGGTAGTTTTGGTTTTAATCCTTTCAGCAGCTCTATTCATAGGAGTGAATGTACAGCATAGGGCATTTTCTAAATGGGATTTGCAACCTTTTTTTTTTTTTTTAATTAATGAGATAAAATAGGAAGGTCTTGTTACATAAAAATGGATCTTTAGAATCTTTCACTGAGGATTTCTGTTGGTAGGAAAAGTGTTCAGTCTGCTAATTCCAACCACGACATGTAATTTATACTCATAATTTTAAATTTTACAAAACAAACTTTTAAAGAGCAGTATTCTCAAGTGGCTAATTTTGGTGTGTCTGGGAACATCTGCTGGATAATTTACTGGTGTTAATATTTCAGCTGTTTGCAAATGGGAATGTGATACCAACTGGAAAACAGCACAGAACTGCTTGTTCCTTTTAACATTCACACTTAGTGAAATAGAGGATTAAACAAACACCAAAACCTGTGGAATTAACTGCAGAAGTGAAATTCTTGATATTTGTAATAGGAGATAATAATGAGAGTTCAGGTAAAGATACATGCCCCACTGTGACCCTTTGAAAAAGAAATAAACAGGAATTCTTTTGAGCAGATATATTGCAATTCAAATATTTTTCAATTGGCTTGAAATTTGGGACAAGGACTTTAGCAGACATTATACAACAAGGTAGTCCTTTAGTGAGCTAAAAATGTGTGTCTGTATGTGTAAAATGACAGCATTTATTAGTTCTGTAAATAAAGAATGTCTACACACATGAGAACAAAACAACAACCCAAACAAACCCCAAACAATTTTTCAGCTGTTGTGCTTTTGGATACTGAGGTTTTACAACACAATTAGAACTGAATTCTTGAACTTCCTGTACAGCCAATAAGCAGGTATTTTCTGGACATAATTTTACCTGCAGGGAGTAAAACTGATTTTCTAACACAAAAAAAAAAACAACCAACAGGGAATGACAACCACAGAGAAAATCCTTGGTGTCTGAATTGCACATTGTCAGAAATCTCAGTCATTTTTTTCCACATTGCTTATTGTATATTTGTATAAAAGCATTGATTTTGCATTGACTCACTGGCTTGAAAAAGTTCTCTTACAGTCTGCAAAGTGCAGAGGGATTCTGGAAACATCTCTGTCCTCCTGACATGGCCTGATGACATGCCACCTGTTGGGGGGCCTGATCCTGAAAACACTTGGGACAATGATGCTACAATTTCCACTCCACCCACAGCCTCCAGCTGAGCCCAGGCTGGGGAGCTGTTTGGGACACCTGGGTGTGACATGGTCCTGGGACTGGGGGCATGGGAATCAGCACCTATGAGACACCCCAACCACTGGTAAGGGGTCAGTGTGGCTGCTTTTCCAGTGGTGGGCTGGGTGATGGTCCTCCCAACATCAGCCTCCTGGAGTGCAGATGGTGAGTCCCTCTCTTTCCCCTGTGTCTCAGAAAATACTTCTCTCCATGTTCCACATGAGGTAGCTGAGCTTGGGATGCAACCAGAGCTACTTGGGGCTGTGACTTCGTGTCACCATTCTGTGACACAGCATAGTGCACATGAGCATGGAGAGAGAAGCAAGTCTTGGTTTTTTTTCTTCTGGATTTTCTGGGAAACACTTGTGAGACTCTCCCTTTCCCCACACTTTTCATTCCGTGATAAGAGTACATTGGCTGTACCTTCAGAAATCTTCCATTTTCTTTTTCTCATGCTAAACTTCCAGACTATTTACACACTCAGCTATAAACTGTATCCAGATTTACTGTCCCTTTTGCCTCCCAAGGAAGGACTGATCCCAACAGACAGGCAGGGTGCATGTCTGCAGCCCCACTTCAGAGCAAAACCACACCATTTTGGTTCCTGAGAGTTGATAGTTTGGATTTGAACCCTAGATCTCCTTTTGGCTACACAATATTTAGGGTAATTGCACCTTTTTTCTTTATGTTACTGGTAGCTGTGCTTGGGCTGTGGCCAGGTAAACTGCAGCACCCTCCTCCACTGCTACACAATTTACAATGCACCATGAACCACCCACTGTGCAGACACTAATATACACAACCTATGTGCCCAGTCTCAGGGGAACTGGCTGTACCTTCCTGTGTGTTCCACAGTGGAATGCTCCTTTTTCCCCACCTCTCCTGGCTGGAGTGAGAAAAGAACTAATTCTGTTCAGTGGTGATGCTGCCACTGGGGGTTTGGGTTCAATATTTGTCTTGTATATATTGAATTTTGTTATTTTCATTAAAGCTGTAGTTTTCCAATCCATAAGACTCTTTCACTTCCCTTTCTATTCCTCTTCTGGAAAGAGAAAGGGATTTAACAGAGAGCATTTGTCATTTGTTTAGTGAGCAGCCCAGCCCCAACCCTTGACACTAGCCTGAGCATTCACAAAAGCAGAATATGAGCTCAAATATGTAGTCACAAAAAAGGAACTGTGTATTTGTTATACATCATGAAAAGCACACTTTATTTTTTTTTTGTGTGAGTCGAGTATTAATATGCCCTAATTGAATTTATTATGTAACATAACATTTATTATTTAAATATGACATTGAAAATGTGTGCTCATTTGGAAAGGCACATTAGTAATCCAATTAGAGCTGAAGCCATATCCATAGAATCAGCAAAGTATGATTTTTGTTCAGATTAGCTCTGAACATTCATTGTAATAACTGGTCACTGAATATTTTTGTAGTTAAAGGTTATAAAGACACAAAAAAAATAAATAAATTGAGAATTGTCTCATTACTTCAGCTAATTTCCATGTGATTATAAATTCATACCACACAGGCAATCAGGTTTATACCAAGCCTGCATGTGTGGCTATGTGGCCTCCCCTACTTCTCAAGTCCTCCTTCCAGCAGCAAGTCATGACAGACTAAAACACAGGTAAATGGTTGCAATATACTCATTTTTTTCACCCACAGAAAGCTGTGAGGAGCAGAGGCCAAGGGCCAGGGCTGAAGCTGTGCTGGAACTCCAGTGCTACACCAACAAGCTGCAGCACAGAGCATCTCTGGGTAAGCCAGGCATGGCTATTCCCAAGCCAGGGAAATGCCTGAGAGCTTTAGTGGGATACTTGTACCACTCCTGTCTTCTACCAGTAATTTTTGCTGCAATTAGAGCTGGAGACTGGGTTATCAGACATGAGGAAGAATTTCTTCACCATGAGGGTGGTGAGACCCTGGCCCAGGGTGCCCAGAGAGGTGGGGGCAGCCCCATCCTTGGCAGTTTCCCAGGCCAGGCTGGATGGGGCTCTGAGCACCCTGCTCTGATGGGAGGTGTCCCTGCCATGGGCAGGGGGGTTGGAACAGGATGAACTTTAAGGTCCCTTCCAACCCTGACAATTCTATGATTCTATGTGCATGTCAGAGAGTCACAAATACCCTTTATAACAGACCTTTCTGTTTTCAGTTATGCCTGCTGCTGCATGGCCCCAAGCACTGCCTCAAGTTCCTTTGCCCATCTTGCTAGAAGGGAGTTACTTGTGCAATGCTTCTTCCACAGGGAGCCAGGCAAACCACAGCCTCATCCTTCACAACTTCCATCTGTGCCTGAGCTCCATGAAACTGCTTCTCTGAACACCCAGATTGCCTGAAGGACACCCGTTGCATTGCAAGGAAGAAAAAGGTGATCTGATTCTTTTTGCACAAAAGGAGAAGTGTGTTTGCAGCTGGAAAGAAAACCAAAGAGAATCAGATGACATCTCAGTTTGCCTCCAAACCAGGGCATCAGGTCTGAGGTCCTGTCTGCTGCCTGCTCAGCAGACAGCTGGGATGTCTGGGTCTGTGCCAGCTAGGAGTCACTGCTGCTGTTCTGCAGGGTGAGGAAGAAGGGATTCTATCAGGGAAGATGAATTTTTTTAACCTTAAATTAATCATATTCTTTCAAGACTGTCCAAAACATAAAACCTGGGGAAAAAACCCAACCATTTAAAAAAATGGAATACAACTCCCAAATTACCTGAAAAGAAAGTGCAATCTAGTGCAGTGTGCTTTCACTGTCCCACTCTGTGCCTTCTGCTCCTTCTGATTTCTTGTGCTTCAAGCCTGTGTGTGGGTACTGCAGGTATCTGCTTTGTCTGTGAAAATGAAATACCAGGAGGAATTGCACTTGGTGCAGCTGGTGCATGTTTAGGGTTTAATGCACAAAAGGAGCAGGCTGCCTTGTGGGGAATCCTGAGTTGGACCATGCACAATAACAGGAGCTGGGTGCCCAAGTCCAGCAACTTTAAAGAGAATCTGTCAGAAAAAAAAAAAAAAAGAAAAAAAAAAGAAAGAAGGAAAAAAAAAGCTACAGAAAGAGCAGGAAGGACTAGGAAAAAATGATCTCAAATCTCCTATGTCCTCTTGGCTCATGCACTCATGCACACAGATAGGTGCCCAGGTAGTGCTAGCAGGCAGAGATCTGGAGCTTTGTTTTCATGCATCCTTGAAACATATTTTGGCTATTGAAGATGAGGGAAGTGTGAGGCCACCCCTTCCCAGTTGCTTCCCAGTGAGACAGCTCAGTAACCATGCTCTGAACCCTCTCATAAACTGGCCTTGCTGAGACAGGTGGGGTTGGGGATTTTTATGGGGCTTAGATATGAACAAGGGGTCAAGTAGAGTAGCTAAGATGCTCAAATCCTTTGGGGAATTCACCTCTAGGAGCCAATTCTAACTCCCCCTGCAGTCAACAGAACTGCAAAGCATCCTGCAGTGGTACCACTGTGACCAACAGTACCAAAGACTCAGAAACATTTAAATCCTATTGCAACAGCCTGTGTGTCTGCCTTTGATGGGACTCAGAAAGGGTACAGAAATAGCTGAGGAGGTACAGTTTCATATTCCTTCACCATATTTCCCAGGCAGGAAAAAGTAGTTTGAAAACAATTTACAAACATCTGAACAGGTTCCTAATCATAATTATCATAATTACCCTTTAAAAACCTCTTACTGAAAAAATAAGTGCCCTGAATTTGCAAAATTGTTATCATAAAAACACAGTTCTTGAGCTCCCAGAATATCAATGCATTTGAGCATGGTTTTGTGAGTAAAACAACCCAATTAATTCTTTTGTGGCTTGGGATTCTGTGTATTCAAACTCTTTAATACTTTTGGGACAGAGCCTGTCTGCCTCTATTTATGCAGCAGTTCACACAGCAGACTATGTTCTAATGAATAATAGTCCCCATGATGGCAAATGTACCACCATACAACCCTAAGAGAGGCCTAGCTGCAAAAACAGAGCTGTGCCCCATACTCTTAATAACCAAAACACATAAAGCATCACAGTTAGAGATTTACCCCTGGGGGTAACCCCAAGGGAAACCACATTTTAGTTCTCTTGTTCCTCTGCCATTTCAAAAAATGATCCCTACAACTCTGGAAGTTGCCTTTGTGATCTGCATCTCTGCAGTTGATCTTTGAGTCTTTCACAGATCATGACCTGCTTAAATTTATCCTTCAGTGGGCTCTCCCAAACACCCCAACCTCTGCTGGCTTCTTCAAAGGGCCCTTCAAATGGAGCATCTGAGATGGGAGTGCAGAGACAGGGTGTGGACACATCTTAAGGGGGCTCTCTGCCACCAGGGAAGCTCCTGCCAGAACAATGCCTCTAAATGTTGTCTCTACCTTACCCTCTTCTCTTAAGTGGTAGATACAGAACACAAACATCATCGAGTGTTTCTGGCCAAAAGCATCTTGACACAAGCTGTGACTATGCTTCTAGTGTAATACAGATCCATGTGTGATGGTTTATCTGCTGATCTGATTCCTTTCCCTTCAGGCAAAATACATGATCACTGCCATGCTTCAGCTGACAGGCTCAATTATGCAAAACCTCAAATTAAAAGTTAGTTTTCTGAGGTTAAATTTCAAAACATTTTGTACTAGTACAAATTTAAAGGAAAGAAGACTGAGGGATATCCCAAACCCATGCCAAACAAAGTAAATAACAGATTAAAATACCTGCTTGAAACTTCATTGAAAGAATTTCAAAAATTTCAAATATTCCTAGTTTGTCTTCATCAGTTTTTTCAATTTATTCAGCAATCAAGTACTCATGATCTTGCCCAAGTTGTTTCCAAGAGCTGACCATTGTGGCTTCTCATACTGGGTCAGTATGTAGCAGTTTGGGCTAGCCCAGGTTAAATATGACTAAAAATCAGGAACAGCCTTAGGCCAATTTCTGACTTAGTACCAGTGTTTCAGGGGAAGACAGCTCCTGGGGTTGCTCCAGAGCAACACTCTTCTCTCTAACCTTCACAATCAGATCTGTGGGAAACAAGTACAGGATTGGGACCCCCAAAGAACTGCAAAGAAGTCATTTGCATGAATCTCTGCAGCAACACTGCAGGAGTAAAAGATGCAAAAGGACAATGGAGAGCAAACATTCATTTTAGCTACTTATTTTCATGTAAATGAAATTCAGCAGTGATGCAAACATTTGACACCAGAGGTGTGTACTGGCTTCTCTTGCATTAAATGAGGTCAATACTGAGGTTAGCAACTGCCCATTTTCAGTCATTCAGCAGGTAGGAACAGTTTTGCACATTTTAACATGGTTCCTGATGATCCCCTGACTTTGAAGAGTTGGGTAGTTGCTGGGTAGCTAAACCCAACCTTTTTAGACAGGGGAATTCAGCCCACTTGATCCCACTACCACTGAAGTCAGTAGGATTATTCAAGTGAAGCACAGTCCCCCTCAAGCTGGTGTAACTGCAGCCACCTACATGTGTGTCAGATACAGGCCTGCTGTGAGGAACTGCTAAAGAGCATCTAGTACAAATTTCAGGGCCAGAGCCAGGCTCGAGCAAACTGGGAGATACTGGTTTAGCCAAAACTTACCAACCCCAAGCTCAAATCTGGAGCTGAACTTGCCCATTCTGTTTTAACACCGAGTTTGAGTTCAGGCCATTTTTCTGAAGAACTCCATCCTGGCTTTGACACCATAACCACACACACCATCCTTCTAAAACTGCATCAGATTCCACACCAAAGACATCAAAGTCTCTTCCAAAAACCCCTTGGGGGAAAACTCTCCCATTATGGTAAAGCTGTTACTGCATATTAGAGAAGACTTATAAACCCCCCGGAAACCATAACGCTCAACACCCAACGCGTACCGAGGCCGTCTCTGAACTTCAAACTTCCCAGCAGCTTTCCACTTAATTCCACCCTAATCACCTTTTTTTTTTTAAAGAAACAAAAAGAATGTCAAAAAGTCTACCTAGAATCACTCGTTTCTGCCAAGCGGTTGTTCATGATGGCCAGAGCACCCACCCCTGCAGAGAAACCGTTCTGTCTGGTGTTGATACAAACGTTCCTCGGGTAGCCGTTGGCCGTCTCGGACAACTGCTTTTGCAGGATGGCCAGGGAGACTTTGTTGGACGCCGTCAGCTCCCTCATGGAGATCATCTCTCCAGAGAGCCTCCTGCCCTCAGTGTCACTGTCGTACTGCCCCTCAGCGTCCATCGCTATGTTGTGGCGACGCAGGCGGGCTCCGGGGGTGATGGCGTTGCGACGCCCGAGGCGGGCACTTGATTTATGGCACTTGGGGCAACATCTGCATTCGAGTTTTTTCAACGCCCAGTTCAAAACTTGCTTGATGACGATCGAGATGACGTTAAAAAGAGAGTATATGCAACATACCCCCATTAATATAAAGATGAAGTTCCCAAATCTGTATAATCCCTGATGTTGGTACGCGGCGTTCTGGCTGCTTACCAAATCTCCGAAGCCGATGGTGCTGAAGGTGACAAAGCAATAGTACAAGGAGTCCACGTAGTTCCACCCTTCCACCGCCGTGTACATGGCGGAGGCGCAGCAGGAAAGGGTGATGGCGAAAATGCCCAGGATCAGCATCACGTGGTAAACGGATGGCTTCCAACCCACCAGGCTGCCCACCCCGGACATCGCCGGCCCCCTTCGGAAGTTGGGAGGTAGGAGACCGCTCCTGCGCAGCTGCCTCTCGTGACAAGCCTTCATGATGAACGCCAGGAGAGAGATCATGCGCTCCAAGAAGAGGTTGAAGAAAAGGATGGTCCCAGCACACCCAAAAAGGCCGTAAACGATGAGGAATACTTTCCCCGCCACGGTTGCTGGCGTGGTCATTCCAAAACCTAAGGTGTGGAGATAAATGGGTAATGTTAATGAGAGTTTGGCCACGTGTAAGCTCAGGAAGGCTCGGCAAAGGTCCCACCTCACTGGGCAAAAGGAGAGCTCTCTCTACCTCAGCTTAGGCCAACGAGAAATGGAGGTTTGTAAAGAATGAAGACGGCACCAGAAAGCTCAATGAGATGACTAAAACTCAAGAAGCAGCAACAAATCCTCCCAGAGATGAAAGGCAGTCTATTAGGAGAGCACCACCACTCTGTCAATGCAGGTGGAAGCATTCCTGAACCCAGGCTGCTCTGAGGTGGGATGAGGTGAAGAGGCCACTTCCCTGCTCCCACCTCTGGGAGCCAGCATGGCCTGATGGAAAATGTAACCTCTCTGTTCATAAGCTGTAAGCCAGTGTAACACTTCTGCTATCAACATCTGATCATACCAGTCCCACTGAGAAGACAGGTTTTTTTCATGTTGTATAACAGGAAAAAACCCCAACAAACTAAAAACCCAAACACTTCCCAAATATTGAACATTGTTTTAAAAATAACAGCACTTTAAAGCTTTAAACTAAACCCAACTGTGACCAGCACAAAGCCATCGGTGAGATACCCACACTGCAGAGCCACTGGCAGACTGGGAGCACTAGGATCTTGCAGACTGGGAAGCACAGCAGGGAAAATCACTGCTGCACCAGTAAAGAGAAAAATCAGAGTATACAAAGTCTGGAAGGATCCAGCAGAAATATTAATTCACCTCTTCTGCACTTGGAGTGTATTTCAACATTACACATACCCATCATTTTATAGCTAAGCAGTCATGCCTTGTAGGTGTAGATGCTTAAATAACAGGAAAAGTTATCTTAAATTTGCATAGGAATAAATACACTAAGTTTGCTCCATGTTATTTGCTGATACCTGTTATTTTATGAAAAAGAATCACATATATTTTACACACTATCTCAGAAAGATTCTTCTGAAACTCATTTCTGTAGCTATTGTTGTTCTCCCTGTAAAAATGCTGGGTGGTTCAGTCAAAAAGCACACTGATGGGACTGAGGTGACTGCTCATGTTCCATGAATAAATAAACACATCTAATCCAAGTTAATGGTTTGTGAAAAACCTATATGCTGAAATGTCTTTACCTTACTGTTCCACAAAAATCCTGAGCAAGTAACATATTCAGAGAGGTAAATATCAACATCAGACCACATCAGTAAAGGTTGCAAAGGAGCTACTTTTAGCATAGACTCGAATGAAATCATCAAATGCAGTTTTTACCTTGGCACACATTTAAACAGCAACAGGAAAATATTCCCAATGTAGAATGAGCTGAGATTGCTACTTGAAATCTACTGATTTATTTTTTTTGGTAATGGCTGTATTTTTCTGGATAATTTACTAGTGCTACCTTCGTTCTTCATCAATACATAATTTCACAAGTGTTGATAAAAGAATGTAAAAGCTATTGTCAAGGAAGCTTGGAAATATCTTTTCAAGCACATGAAGGTGCACAAGGAAAGAGATGATCCTACTTTCACAGCTTGGAAACAGTGGTGTGACGCCAATTCAGACTATACTGCATCACCAGCATCTTCACAGCAGAAAAACTTTTCTGTAAAATATAGTGATAAACTTGCACAGCATTACCAGAAAATAAAATATTACCAAAAAAAGTCATTAGATTTTCTTTTCTGAGCCCATTTTGTCCTGCTAAAAGACTACCTTTGAGCAGACCTCACTTGCCTTGGGGTCCCATGAGTAACTTAGAAGCTCTTCTCAGTTCCTCCTCCCCCTCTGTGGGCTGAAGCTGCCACCTGGGTTAGGCTGGCTGCTTGTGACAGCCTTCTCCTTTGGTGATGAATATGCACTAGTGCCTGGTCCTCACAAGATGCCAGGAAGCCTGGTGCAGTTGCCAGCCAGGGATACACGGCCAGCTCATTATGGAGAAGACATCTGCTCGCCCATGCCTTGTCAGCAAAGCATTTAAACATGTGCTTCTCAGCAAGCATGTGAACATCACCATCAAAATAAATGGTTTTATTGTCACACATATGGCTAGACACAGTTATTAATTAAAATAAAAAAAAAGAAAGTGTGACAGCTTGGATCATATTGTCAACGCACTGAAGCTTTTTCGTATTTTTTGAGGATCATTCATGAGAGGCAGTGAAGTCTGGTATTTGTGATGCAGTTTTAAGTGAGATTTCTGAATCATAATTTGACCAAAATTCAGTACATAGCTCTTATAATGTGAAAGCATCATAGCAACCAGAGTGCCAAGAAATGCATAAAATGGGTAATAAATACCACCAGGCAAACATAGGAACTTCATCCTACAGCTAGCAGCTAGACATGCCCTCATGTACTCTTCACGCAGGGTCTTGCTTCTCTAGCTGTAGTTGTCCCTTCAGCACCATGAGGGTTTAGTCCTGCTATGTTCTGTACAACACATCTGAGCTCAGCCCCTGCTCAAGGCTAAGGACATCACAATGCCTGGATGAGTTAATCCAGAACTGCCTGTGCTTCTGAGTCAGTCCAGGGAAGGAACGGTGCTTTGCTTTTTGCCTGGCCCTGACATAAACTTTACAAGTACCTGGGGGTTCATTTTGTGTGGCCCAGACAATATTTGAACCTCCCTCACTACTTCTGCCCCACTCCTTCAGTACGAGCTCTGTGGCAATATTGATCTCAGCTGTTGGATACTTCTCCCCAGACAAACAGAATGAGTAGAGATGAGTTGACAAAAATTCTCAGCTAACATCCTTCAGCAGCCTCTCATGGGGAAGTGCTGACAATTACTGAGTCACTCATAATACATTTTGTGGTTACTTGCATAATAGATTTTGTGGTTACTATTCTGCTCATCTGGATTTTTAATTTACTTAAGCTAGGTAATGCAGTTTAAGGGCTAGTGCAGCTGGACAAACTTGTGATGGGCTTCTTGTAGCTCTTGCTTTCCTTTACCCATTTTCTTATGGGTAAAAGAGATGGTTGATGTCAGAAGGAAAGTTTTGGTCACCTTGAAAACTGAACATGGGAAAGTTTACTGGCCTTTACCATGGCACTGTGTCCCTGCCTCTTTCAGCCAGCCTCTCAGCTCTTCCTATGCAGGTATCTTGTCATGGAACTTGCCTCATCCACCCAATCAGCACAAGAAAGCAATCATTTTAAACCCAAGAGTGTAACAGCACTTAGCTCATGACAGTAGCATCACCTCTATACCATTATATAACTGTACTGTAGTTATATTTAAAGGAAGCCAAAGAAGCTAAAGTTGTTCAATTAACTTTTTAAACAAACAATCTCTTGGAAATAAACAAAAATAAAACCATGACCAGAAGGCTGTTTCCAGAAGGAAGGAAGATCTTGCAACATAAAGACTAAGCTTTTACAGGACTGGTCCCTGAGAGATGTGGGTTAAGAGAAACTAATATTGTTTCACATCTGTTCCACACTTGCTTTAGCTCATGGCTTTCCATAGTTTTGGTTGGTCTTTATTAACTAACACGTCTCCTACATCAAGGAATAAAACATGTTCTGAATTTTGAGATTAAAATTCCATATTTGAGTTCTGGTGCTCCCTTCAACTCCTTTCCCACCTGGTAACATTAATTGTTATTGCCCCGACAGAGCCATACCTGTATATTCCACAACTACTTCTCATTTATTCTATAGCTCCTTACCACCTAACACACAGAAACAGTTGCCTTGGATACAGGGTCACAGCTCAGAGCTGATGAAACCGCTGCAGATGGAAACCTTCTGCTGCATCCAGCGCTTTTACCCAAGGTGTGAGAACACTATGAGGCAGCTCTTCCACCAGACTTTGGATTTTCAGACTAGAAATAAAAAAGTTACTTTCCCTTTAACATTTCTGGCAGCCCACTTTCTTCAAATACCCCTCTTTGGGCTCAAATAGTCCATTTTTTTAGAGCTTTTCCATTACCAAAGCCTTTAATATTGATGCTGTTGTATACTCATATTTGTTCCTCAACAGCAGTGGTCTGTCCAGCACTGTGGGCATTAAGACACTACCAGTAAGACCCATGGTTAAGTCTGAAGACATCAGATACCACTGCAGTTTTCAGGGCTGCCCAACCTAAACTGTACACAAGCTTGCAGTCCTTGGTGAACTATGTAACAGAGGCACAGATTTTCCATGGAGGAAATACTGAATGACTATGCAACTAAGAAGTGACTCTATCTATCTATCTATCTATCTATCTATCTATCTATCTATCTATCTATCTATCTATCTATCTATCTATCTATCATC
>JAOEGS010001898.1:31714-42303 GCA_025447755.1 Corythornis vintsioides | reverse complement strand
TCGGGCAGGGGGGTTGGACTAGATGATCTTCTAGGTCCCTTCCAACCCCTAATATCTATGAATCTATGAAAAAAATAACCCTCAGGTAAATGTTACTATGCAAAAATATATTGACAAAAAATAGGTAGTAAAAACTACAGTTGGCAGACACAGAATGGACTCATACATCTTAGATATCTAACCAGACCATAGAATAAAATATGTGAATAAAAAAGTTAAAGGAAACCATAACAGATTCCTTGATATTGCTAGAATTTGCACAGTCCTCTTACTAAGTTATGCACTTCTATGGGGAAGAACAACACCATGTACTGGTGCAGGTTAGAGGTAGATGCACTGAAAGCAGCCTCATGGAGAGGGACTTTGGAGTCCCGGTGGGCAATAAGTTATCAATTGAACAGAAATGTGCTCTTGTGGGCAGGAAGGCCAATGGTATCCTGGGGTCCATAAAGAAGTGTGGCCAGCAGGTCAAGGGAGGTTCTCCTAACCATCTACTGTGCACTAGTGAGACCAACATCAGGAGTATTGTGTCCACTTTTGGGGTCCCCCAGTTCAAGAGGGACCAGGAAATACTAAAGAGAGTCCAATGGAGAGATAGAGATGACCTGCCTGGATCTGTTCCTGTGTGGCATAGCCTATATATTCCTGCGATGTCAAGGGGGTTGGAATAGATGATCTCCAGAGGTGCCTTCCAACCCCTACCATTTGATGATTCAATGATTCTATATTCAAGATTAGTAATGCAAACCTGTCCAAAAGGCAGACCTTGTTTTTGGTAGGGAAGAACAGTCATGCCCCAAGTACCCAGTCTACAGCCTAAGAGCTTCAAGGAGTCCCTGAGGGTGTGTTTGTCTGCATCCTAGTGATCCCTGAAGGTGTGTTTGTCTGCATCCTAGTGATTCCTCTCTGTGCATCCACCCAAGGACTTATATGGATATGTGCTCTCATAAAAGCATCAGATCATCTGAATTTGAAAAGCACAACTTATTTAATATCTTTCAATGTATATGTGGAAGTAGGCACTAAAGACATGAGTAAGGAATCTGCTTTCCACTTGCAGAGAGAGTATAAGGTTTGTGACCATTAACATAGGATATTGCTTTAAAGATAATTAATGCATTAATAAGGTATTGAATACTGCAAGTAGGCATGTAGGTGTCTTTATAGAATCTATATTCATCCCCAAGAAGGTTGTGCTCAAGTTGCTAGCTTAAATTTATCAATGGTAAATTGGTTTTGGAAAAGAATGACAATTTATCATGAATTTATGGGCTAGTAGACATATTTATCATACTTTTATCCTATTTCATAAAAGAAAAAAAAATCAAGAAAATATTGAAACTGTTACCTGACCATCAAGAGCAATGGTGCCATTCTTTGCTTTGAAAAGAGTTAGAAAGATAAATTTACTTATTTTAAATGATGCTTTAGGTTTAGAGTTTTCAAACAAGTATTCTATATATGGTGCACTTATACTTTGTATTATGACCCGAGTGTAGGCATTTGTTACATAGAGAGATTTATTACTAAATTTATGGCTAATAAAGAAGTCAAGACAAATATCCTCTTTCTTTCCCTGAAAATCCTTGATAGTTGCCTGCAACTTCTACAAAAAGAAGAGTTGTAACTCAGAATTTCACTTAGCACATTTTATACTTAGGAGTTTTTTCTGATTTTGTTGTTCTTGTTGGAGGTTTTTTTTTTTTTTTTGGTTGGTTGGTTTGTTTTTTCCTCCAAGCTTTTTTTTTTTTTTTTTTTTTTTTAAAAAGATAAGATAAAGAAAATTCAGGCTCAAGAACTAACCACCAGACCTGTACCAGGGACATTTTTATGGATGTATTAGTATTGCAGTAGGTGAGATTGTACCTAGCAAATCTTGGCCAAAGTATGGAACATGGGAATGTCACAAGAAAGTTACTTTCCAAGAGAACTAGAATATTTAAGCTTAACAGGGAAGGATGATGTTTACGAAGTCTCTAAATAGAAAGACAGTGACCTCAGCTTAAATGATTGCTAACAAAACATTAGTGACCTCTTCAGTGACCCCATATATTTCTCCTTTACCTTATCTGTTTAGCAACTAAATCTATCTTAATCTCCAAAAGGGTAAATCCAGTATGTGATTGCAGCTGATGAGTGTAGCCAGACATTTTCAGCTAGAAGTTCCCACAAAATATAAAACTGATCATTGTTTCCACCTATGAAGCCTCCAGTATTTGTTATCCCATCTGCTACTTTAGGACAAAAAAGGCTAAACATAGTATATGGAAATAATCTTATTTGAAAAAAACATGCTTAAAGTAGATGTTTCATTTGATTCAGCTTTTAGCATCCTTGCAATAGAAATTTTTCTCTATCTCATTCATTGCCATAATATCTTTTTATTATCTCTTTCTCTCTGTGAATTCTTAGCAAAAACATACTGCAGTAGTAGAATTTGAGTCACAGTGTAATACTCCAGATGCTGGAAAAGGGTAGAGTTTTACAGACAAATATTTACCTATTTAAAGAAACCAACAAAAGTACATAGTATTTAATCATCTCCATTTCATGACTTAGTCTGAGATGGTTTAATGTACTGAATCCCAGCTTTCAAGGCATTTAGAATTCTAACACAGGAACAAGTCTCAAAGATTGCATCCCATTATATCCCAAGATTATGTCTCTGTGATATAGTAGATATAGCATGTACATTTTACAGTGACATCACTCTTCCTGGTGTCATTTTTATTCAAAGTCTTCTAAGTCATCCTTGAAAAAAAGCAAAGAACAGGAAAAAAATACATTAACTTTCCTATTTTCAGGAAAATCTTTCCCTATCCTTCATTTAAACAAAAAAACCCACACACTTGCTATACTGTGTTTACTCTCCTGTACTTACTTTTATTGTACTGAAAAAACTCCAAACCTAATGGAAATTGAAATTCCTGTGTACAATACTTTTATACATCTATTGTATAAAAGTTTTTAAGGCCCCTATTCATAAATGAACACACTTCAGTAGAACTACAAGACTGCAGTTTTCAAACTTCAGTAACAACTTCTGTGTTTTCTAACCATGCATTGTAATCTATTACAATGCTTGATCCAGTCATTTACAAATGTATTTTATGCAATGAAGCTGTTATTGGGAATAAATTATTCTGGCTGGAACACCATCTGCAATTCTGGTATTCATACATCAGGATGCCTATGGATTCATTAAAGGATTGGCAGGTGGTGGAGGGGTTAGGACATGAAAAATGTCTCTCATAATAAGAGATTTAAGAAGCTCTGTTTCTCCATTTTACCTGAGAGAAAGTTAAGAGAGTGCAGGATTATAGTCCAAATATACCTATATAGGAAAGTATTTCAGACTCAATGTTCAAAAGGCATTACAAGATGTAATGCTAGGGAACTGAAGTTAGAGAAGTCTAAAACAGAGGGCATATATTTTTCTTCTATGATGAGATTATTTAATCATTCTTGGAAGCCTACATGGGGAGGTGGTCAATTTCTTATTCCTTAAAAAAATCTTTAAATCAGTTGTATGTGTTTAAAAATTTTATGGAAGTTATAGACTGGACACGGAGATTATTATGTGGGATCTTTTACAGTTATGAGATTAAGCCAGGGTGTTGATACTTAAATGTGTGTTCTGTTTGTAAGCAATATAACTGCGATGGAGCAGAAACTGTCAGACATTGTAGTCCTATTTACATACAGAAAAAAATACTTTTTCATATACATATGACTTATCAGGTTCAATGTAAACCCATTCCCTTTCTCTGGTGCATCAACCACCTGTCAATGAGGTGCTCAATGTTGTGCAGGTGGAAGGTAAGCAGGTGGAAACTTCAGTGATTGGAAACATGCTGTCAGCAGTAATAGGCTCTTGACATTTATTATACTTGTTCAATCCAGCATGATACAAAGTGATTGTTATTAAAAAAGAAAACAAAACAAAACAAAAAACCCAAACAAAAACCAAAGCAACAACTACAACAACAACAACAAAAACAAACAGCAACAAAAACAAAACAAAACAAAACCAAACAAAACCTAACCAAAACCAGTTAAATGTCCTTTCTCATACTTTTGCCTTGGAGACAGAGTATGGTTAATTCTGGGAGATGTCCCACTTTTTAGTGTCTTTTAGAAAGAAGTGTTTGGTTGGGGTTTTTTTAATCATTTTGTGTAGAGAAGTGGACAAACTCTGCTGGATAAAGCTTTTTAGATATTTTAATCTTTCTGAAGTATCTCTTTTTCATCCTTCCTGAGAATGTAATTGGGTAGCTGACTCCATCTCAAGGTGAAGGGAGTTTTCATCATTTTTACCCTATTTGCTCCCATGCTTTTTCTCCTTTGTGTCATCAGCACAATGTGCCCTCTCCATTGATGTCCTTCTCCAGTTCTGTAACGCCACAAACCAAATGTAAAATGACCCAAAATTAGACCATGCTTTTGGAAAAGAAGTAATGACAACCTAACAAGACAGGATCAAAGAAAAGTGCTATTAAGACATCAGAGGATGGGGTTGAATCCCATTCTTCTGTCCAGGAAACCCTGTATGAAAATATAGGGATACACATACAACCCACTGTAGCAGATACATGCCATTTATGTTGGCTCGATTTCCACATGTTGTCAGCAAGCAGCTCCAGGTCCTCTTTTGTCACCAAATTCCAAGCAGAATGAAAATATCATATACATTAGCCATTTTAATGGGAGAGGGGGTAATTCCTCTTACCATCCAAAGCTCTGTGGCACTCATTACCCTCTTCTGTTCTGGGTGGTCTGGTGAGGGGTCCATGCTCCTGACATGGGTGACCCATCTCCCTAACCTGTTCTCCACAAGGCAGCATCTGTCCCTGCTGTAATGTCAGTGGCTGCAGTTCACGCTACCAGATTGTATTAAGGTGTCACATAATAATATACTATATACTCCTGTACAGAGTTAAAGATGGTAGACTAAAAGAGCAAGTACTTATCCTTTACAGGACAGATTTTATACTATTAATCAGTTCACAGAATATAATTTCAATGAGGTCCAGTAGCTGAACAGAAGTGTGATGATCAGTGTATTAGAAATTTATAGGAAATATTTTTCAGAGACCGATAATCCTAAACCAGAAAACTTGATCCACAACTTCTACACCTACTTCTCATTATCCTAGACAGTACTGCTTCCCTTTTGTCTGCAGAGACATATTCAAACCACCTGGTCAACCTCAGATTCTCTGCTTTTTGTTACTACATTTTTTCCAACTATATTCCATACTGTTTGAGACAGAGATTTCTTTATCCTGTTTCTTACCACTTTGAGTTCAAATATGTGGCCAGTACAACAAAAACCAACAAAGAGTACTCACTCCCTTGATCCAGCCTGACGTGATAAAATTTTAACTCAGCCTTTGCTATGTTTCAGTCAGTAATAAAAACATAATAGAAAACAAGTCACTGGGCAGTATGTAATGTAAAAATACATCAGTAGCATATGACAACACACAGAAGCAAACCCTTAAGAGCAACAGCTGTAACTCATTCTTGCCATAACAGAACAATATTTTAAATCAATTTACTTTATATCCATTCAACTTGTTATCCTTGACTGTATTGTGAGGTTGTAAAGACTGTCACTTGTTGACATAAAATACATTGTGGATTCTGTTAAATAGACTATGGGGATTTATAGGATATAACCAGAATACTTTGAAATACTTCCTTTTACCAACAGTTCAGAGTTGAGTTAATAGATGGGGAGATAGAATATTAATCAAGCAACACTGAAAAATATGAGCTGACCTTAATAAAAATAAGCAGATGAAGTTATAAATTAGTGTATTTAACAGAAATTTTATATTATCTGTTTTAGAACATTAAAGCTTATTTCACTAATGGAGAGGGAGTATATAAAAAAAAGGATGTCATACAGCAGATAGTTTAGTATAATTTTTTTCCAAACCCCTTTAGCAAATTACATATTTTCAAATGAATTTCCATTTTGCATTCACACAGCGGCATTGAAACAGCAGCACAGAAATTCTGAGGTTATTGGTGACCTACTTGCATAATGCAACTCATAGGATCTGTAGCGAGTAAAACTAAGGACTTGATTTTTCACAGGGACAGATGGGGAATGTGGGAATAAAGCTATTTTTTTATTGTCTATATTTGCAAACATATGTAATTAAACCACTATTAAATAATCTTTTTTTTTTTTTATACCAAGGAAAGCCTCTCAAACTATGTAAAGCTAACACCCCAATAATTTTATTCTAAAGCTCAAAGTTCACTCTGCCAAACTTGCAGCCACTTCAGCATGTATCAAGTTGTAAGAAATAATTTGTCAACAATTGACAACGATTTCTGCCTAATTGCAAAGCAAATGTACGTGTACAATTTACACATTGAATGCATGAAATTGTTATACTGAAATCAAGAAATGAGGCACCAAGAGCAGCCTCATGTTTTTAAAACTAGTAGACTATACATAAAACAGTATTTCTTTTGTCTTTTTCTGTTAAAAGATCATTTATTAGGTATGTTTTAAAAGCTTACATATACATTATTCCTCATGGTCTAAGTGGCTTTCAAGTTTTAATAATTCATTTGAATCTGAAATTTTCAGACCTTTTCTCACTTGTTCTTTTTTCTTCTTTTAAAAATGAAATAAAAATTAAGGTAGCATAAAATGTAAAATTAACACTGTCATTATTGCTGTCTTAGTTTTGACCATGTTTCTCATTCAAGGAGCATAAGCATTTTTTTCTAGCTTTCAGACCACATAGTTCCTGTTTCATGCCTGTGAATTTCAGTATCTCAAAGTCTTCTAGTCCCTCTTCTGCAGCTGCTGCTTAGGGACAGTCATGTCTGCAATGTCCACATTAAAAGCAGAATGTTATTTGCTAGCATAATGTATATGCATTCTTAAAAGCATTTGCAGTCCAAATGACATAGATAATGACAAGTTCCCAGAAATATCTGACAACATCAGGAATGTTAGGGAGAGTTTTAGAGAAGAGACTGAAGGTCTGGCTTTCCTTGGTTTCTGTGATGCTCTGTGCTATCCTAGAGCAACAAGACAAAAGTCTGAAAGCATTATAATTTAGGATTAAACCGCCCAAAAATTATTTTACTACATATGTAATTTTTCCAAAGATTCGTGGAGCTCTGGTAGTTGGTTTTTGGGTTTTTTTTTTTGGTTTTTTTTTTTTTTGTGTCCTTTCGTTGGTTTGTTTGTTTGTTTTCAAATAATACTATTTCAAAACTGTCATAAACATAGGGTTGTCTATTTTTTTGGCTTGTAATTTTTAGCATATAATGTAGAAAATGACAAAATGAATAAATAAAAAAACTAGAAAGCTAGTTTGTTCGTAACATAATTGCCAAAAGTGATAATTCTTCCATCACCCCCTACCTCTTTGTGCATTAGTCCATTAGAAATAATGCTGCATGTCTATTTATTCAGGGACAGGTTCTCACTGAAAACTGATTTCCTCATCTTCTGATAATGCCAGTTAAAGGGAGGGGTCTGGGAAAAACTTATACCAAATAACAGAATTTATGTCCACATTTATGACTCAAGTAAGTAGTTAAAGCTAATATTTGAAAATTCTGTCCTTGCCACCCTCCTTTTTTTTGAATGCCAGTAGGATAGCACAGCAAACTACACTGTTTTTCCCTTTTGTGTTATTTTATTGGGTGTTTTGTCTGACTGAGCTGGAGTAAATTTTCTCCACAGCAGCCCTCCCAGTTCTGTAGTTTGCACCGAAAGCTGGAAAGGTGTTGATCACACACCTGTGATGTGGCTACTGCTGGGCAGGACTCACATAGCACCAAGGCTGGTTTCCAACATTCCCCCTGCAGTGGGATGGGGTGGACAGGAACTTGGGAGGGGACACAACTAGGACAGCTGACCCAAACTGACCAAAGGGATATTCCATATCATGTGACATCACATCAACAATAAAAAGCTAGGAAAAAGAGGTGGGGGAGCGGAGCAGTATCCACTTGTCTTCCAGAGCAACCACTACATGTTTGGAGCCCTGCTTCCTGGAAAAGGGGCAAGACATTGCCTGCTGATGGAAAGTAGAGAATACATTTTTGTTTTCTTTTGCTTCTGTGTGTGGCCTTGTTTCACTTTTCATTAAACTGCCTTTGTCTTAACCTATGAGTTTCATCTTATTTTCTTCACCCTGGTACAGATGAGAGGAAGGGGCAGGTGAAGTGATATAGTGGCTTGGTGGGCACCTGGCATCCAGCCAAGGTCAAATCACCATATATTGACACAACATACTCTCTGAAAAAACCTTTTCTATTTTAATGTTTAACATCTGTAAATTATTTATGTACTCCTTTCTTTCATGTGCATTGCCTAAGGATAAAACTCAGGGTTATTATTGCTGGTACTGGGAGAAGCAATCCTTGCATATGATCTTTGTTTTCAAGTCTCTGAAATCCTTTAGCTTACTGATTATAATGATGCTGAGAATGAAGGACATACCTGTCAATCATCTAGGTATTTAAATCTATCGAACTCTGCTAGCCACTCAACTAAGAAAATGCTTTTTCACTCACACATATTTTAGAATAGCCTTGCATCTTCTTTTTGTAGAAGAAAACATGCATATAGAGATATCAAGAAGCACAAAGTTTAAAAAAAGCAACCCCCACCCCCAAAAAAACCCCACAAAACACAAAACCCACAAACAAACAAACAAACAAGCAAGCAAACAAACAAAACACCAAAACCCAACAAAAAAAAACAAAAAACAAAACCAACACAAAACAACAAACCAGGAATTCAATGTTCAAAGGCAAATACAACAGTGGGGTTAACCTGTTTCTCCTATTTCTTTATTAAGAAGAGTGTGGCCAGCAGGTCAAAGGAGGTTCTTCTCCCCCTCTACTCTGCACTGGTGAAGTCCCACCTAGAATACTGTGCCCAGTTTTGGACACCCCAGTTTAAGGACAGAGAACTACTGGGGAGAGTCCAGTGCAGGGCCACCAAGATGATTGAGGGAGTGGAGCATCTCCCATATGAAGAGAGGTTGAGAAAGCTGGGGCTCTTTAGCCTGGAGAAGAGGAGACTGAGGGGGGACCTCATAAATATCTTTAAATAAATTAAAGGAGAGTGTAGGAGGACGGAGCCAGACTCTTCTCAATGTCATCCAATGACAGAACAAGAGGCAATGGGAGTAAGTTGGAGCACAAAAGATTTAAGGTAAACACAAGGAAGAACTTTTTCCCAGTGAGGGTGACAGAGCTCTGGAACACAGAGGGAGGTTGTGGATTCTCCTTCTCTGGAGACATTCAAGACCCGCCTGGATCTGTTCCTGGGTGACTTAGCCTAGGTGATCCTGCTCTGGCAGGGTGGTTGGACTAGATGATCTTCTAGGTCCCTTCCAACCCCTAACATTCTGTGATTCTATGAGTCTGTGACTAAAGAGGAAGCTATTTATAGTGCTGAGAGTGCTCAGGACTCCAAGATTTCATTTTCAGCTGAATAGGTGCATAATATCAGTTCATATCCAGGGAATATAACCACAGAATAATCCATTTTGAGGGAACTGAGCCCTATTTTCAAGAACTTCAAACAACAATATTCATAGGAACAGAATTCTGTATGAGTATAGTGTAAATCTTTTAAAAACATGGTATTTTACTATGGTGAAAAAAGGAAAAAATATTAGAGAATGTGGTCAGGGAACTATCTTTATGATCATGTAAACTGGATTAATTAGAATTTTTGCAATCTTTTGGGAAAAGCTGATAATAGTAGCTGCATTGTTTATGCAAATACTATCCAAATGTGCAAAATGGACATAACCAGATTATAAATCAAACTTCATATAAATTATTACCCTGAGTCTATCTCTAGAAAACAGAAAAGCTCATTAAACACTGACTCTACAGTAGGAAAAAAAAAAAAAAAGAGAAAACTTTCTATTTTTTATTTTGTAATTTGTAGAAATGGTATATACAGAAAATTAATATTAACATCACCTTAAATCTTAATTTTCCTCCTTTTTGGAATTGACTTTGAATCAGTCTAAGTTCTTTGACAGAACCTGTCTTCTAAAGAGATGAGCACAGTTTACTGTTAAATAAAATAAACCTAATCTTTACATCAGCTATAACTCATCAGAATTCTGAGTAAAGTATGTAGCAGTATCCTCTTTACTGAGAAAAAAAAAAAAAGGAAAAATAGCTATATTGAATTAATTCTCTGGCTTAACATATCAGGAAATATTCACAGAAGTTTGGCTTGTTTATTCATGCACTGCCCTTCATTGGAAGTGTATAAAAACTAGGAGATAGTATTTTACTCAAATATGGTTTTTATGTATGTGTTAAGTTTTGTAAAGAGTTATGGCTTTGGTTGCTGAATCCTGACATTTTAAAAAGCAACAGGAAAAAGATAATGGAAAAAAAACATTTATTGTACTTTAGAAAGTACAAAATCAGTATTTTGAAATTGTCATTCCTTTGAAGATTTGGATCAGAAGCTCAGCATCAAAACACAATATTGAAACTTGAAATAACCATAAGATTGCTTTCAAAAACAAAGATACTGTCCCGCTCCCTTATTTTATCTTTGTAAAATC
>JAOEGS010001898.1:0-20711 GCA_025447755.1 Corythornis vintsioides | reverse complement strand
AAAAGTTGTGCTCCATTCTTTTTTTTTTTTCATGTAAAAAGAGCATGTTGCTATTGTTTGTTTTCATGATAGGTAGTACACTACAGGAGATACAATCTTTCAATTTGACTTTTCCTCAGTAATATTATATTCTAACTTCTCCTGCCTCCAATTTTACTTAGTTTTTATTAAATTTTAATTTTAAATTTTAATTTTTGAATTAGTTGTATTTCAACAATAAACTGATAGTTTGAAAGCTAGACACTGGGAAGAAGCAAACAGAAATCTCTTAAAAAGTGGAGTTTGAGTCACCTGCATGTATTAAAGGGTAGATCTTCAAGAAAACACAATATCCACTTGAATGCCCTCCTAAAGGCAAATAACTTATAGTTGACTTATGAATGTGCAGTCAGATAAGGGACTCATAAAAGCAGACAGCATGATCAAGCTCAGCACAAGGAGAATGATCTTTGCAGGAGCATTTTGAATGGATAATTTGTGATGATATTGCAATTTTCAAGGTAAAAAGTAATTAATCAAAGTGAGAGATAAAAAGTTAAATCAAGTTGTTTACTTGTTTTCTTTTGCTGCTGGATAAGAAAGGCTTTAATTTAGAAATGCTATACATAAGAAACCTTTAGTCCTAAAGGCTATTAGTTACAACTGACATCATTATATTCACTTACCTTGCAAAATTGGTGTCATTTATTTCCAGTAGTGCAACTGTATTGCTTTCCCCTGCTGCCTTTTTGCACATTCAGACTTCATTCTTTTTACCTGTTTTAAAATGTTCACTTTTGATTTTTTTATTGACCAGGTGACTGACCTTCAAGGCTTGTGGAACTGTCAGAGGTAGTTGGGCTTGCTGAAGTGGGAGCTGAAGATGAAATGCAGGCAGGGATGGACTTTGGAGGCAGGACTGGAACCTTAATGGGCCGATGCCAGGACACATTACATTACATAAACTGGCTGCATAAGAATTGCCAAGGGAATGTGCAGAATGCATATTCTCAAAATTTTCCTCAGGGAAAGTTTTGACCAAAGAAGTCATTTAAAAGCAACATGGGAAGAGATATGGCTTAGAGTAGAAATAAAGCCTAAATATGGTCCTGGGCATGGATTAATGTGGGGTGGAATGCATTGCTTCAAGGCTGACTGGACTGTTGCAGAGATCAAATGACAGTCAGGACTGTAGTTAGGCGGCTGAAGCAACATCTACAATACTCAAGAGAGATATTAAAGATAAGTAAAGTCAGATTTATGTTTTTATTTAGGGACATGGTTATTTATAATACAACATTCTTGTTAGATGTTGCTGTCTACATTTAATTTCTGATAGTGATATCTCTTGTTGCTGTTATTCTTCCAAGCCCTGCTCATTTTTCCTTTCCTAGTCATATATAAAATATTTTTGTGAGGTCCTGCTTACACATAAATATTTTCATTTGGTTAGTGTCCATTTTACTTAAAGGAATAGCTACAGAAACATTCTGCAGAGGTAGCACTAAAGTACTGTTTTCTTTAAAAATTAATTAGTGATATTGTAAAAGGAAGTAGTTAAAATAATATTTAAAATACAGTTAACTTAGTGCAAATTGACATCTTTCAATAGTTTAACTATGATGGGAAAATTTTTTTTTTAGACATCTTTGGGTAGCTGATACCCACTAGTTTAAGATTTTTGCAGAGACATTGCCCTTTTCAACTAGGATATGATCGTGTTTTAGTTAAGGGATGCTAAGAGGAGGGTACTATATAACAAAAACTATTTCAGATGTTAAGATCTGCTAGCAGAAAAAGAGACTGCATTTAAGGGGCAAGAAAGGGAAGCTATGGAAATCATCTAAAATGTAACTGGTGACTTTAAATAAATTATTAAAACAATGGGCTAGTTAAAATGCTGGGATTATATACATTATAGAATGCTTATGAAGGGGAATAGTTCTTCCTTGGTTGCATAATACCCTCAGAAGCATGAAACAAATCAGTTCACCAAGCATTCCTTGGGTATTCAGGTATATTTGAGACTGAAAGATGTCCTTGGATTGTGTTGGAGGATGTGTAGTGAAGTAATCCTGGAATAGTCCTTATGCTTTTGAAAATTGACTCTATCCCAGTGCAGCAAGTTAACAATCAAAACCATAACCTCTCCCATGCAATAGCTGCCATGGTTTCTTTACTATTTAGAAAAACTGTCCAGTATTTAGGTAAGTATCCTTCAAGGAGCTCAGGATTTTACTTTCCTGCCAGTGTTGCTTATTAAACCACAAACCCTTCTCCTCTTCAGCGTTCTCTGTGGGCTTTTTGGAAGCCACTATTAACAACTCAGTTACTTTGTAAAACCCTGAAAGATTTTCTCCAAACTGCCACAGCTTCAAAGAAGCTGGAGGAAGCTGTTCTGTCTACCTTCAACCAGACTAGGTTATCATTAAAACTTGACTGGCATTGTCCTTGTTTAGAAAATGCAACACTGACAGTCTGTGGTGTATTACACTGTGCACTTCCCTCTTCCTCTGTAAAACAGATGGTTTTTAAACACCAAATGAACACATAACTTTTCAAAGGCAGATTATTCTCTTTGCAACAGATGCCCTCATTACCCTCTCAGACATCACTTAACTGAGATACATACATATATTTAAATTGAAGTAAAAAAATATTTCGAATTTTTAGTTAGGAGACATAGGTTATACCAATAAATTCAGTAGACTCTGAGAAGTCTCAGGAGAGGCTGAGGTCAGCTGTAGTGCACAGCATTAGGAAGGATGAATCACTCCCATCCTCCCATATATCAAGGCTGATATCCATGACAGACTGAAGGATAACCAATAGTTATAGAAGACTACTTAGTTCCTGAATTAAAAGAGCATTTTTAATCTCTGATATCAATACCTAGACCTACCTAAATCCTCCTTTTCCCTGCTCTGTTAAGTAATGATGAAGCACTAGCCTAGGTTTGTAGCACTAGTCCAGTTTTTTTTTCATGTAATATCAACACTACAAAACTTGTTCTAACATATGAGACTTTTTCAGTTCATGACAGGATTACATGTCTGATTTATGACCATAAATCTTAGATTTCTTAAGTGAGAAAAACTGGAGTTTAAATACTATCATGAAAGAAATTTTGTTTGGCCATACCCAAGGCAAACAAACCAAGTGATCAAATTCTCAAATGGTTATGCTTGATCTTGACATGGGATAGGACTATAGATACTGCTGATTATAGAATGCAGCCTGAAACCTCTGCAAGCTTTCAACTGTTGGGCTGGGGAACACCTTGTTTCATTAGAACTGTGGAGTCATACTATGTATCAACCTTAAAAAGAGAAGTCCACAGAGAAGGAAGTATATTTTAAATTTGAATTCCTAAATCTTGTTGAAAGAAAGGCTGTGTTAAATACTGTACAGTTGCGGGTGAGTAAGGCAACAGATAAATCATTAACTGATCTTTTGTTTCTTTTGACTTCAGCTTCCCTGATGCAGATTAGGGGAAGTTTCTTCTAGGAAAAGAGGTCAAGAGTTATCAGATGAAAAAAAGTGCTATAGGCAAACATGGCATAATTATTATGTTATCAGTCACACAGTAACCCTCCTTCAAAGGAGAATACATTCCAGTGTTCATTTACAAGATCTTTTAACAGTCTTGTATGATAAATGTCATTTTGATTTGGTCTAGTATCCTGCTTCGTTTTGAGACAATACTTCTTTGCAGTTTAATTTTATTAACGTAGCAAGTTAGAGAATGATGTTCTGGATCCACATAGTGAATTATTCATTGCATTTCAAATATTAAGTTGCCATCAAATGCTTTCTGATCTGCATTACATAAAGTCATGCTGAATCTCTAATGTCTGGACTGCCTGTGTAATGAGAACCTCTCAGACAGTGTTCAATCAAAATACACTTGAGAGAAAGCAGACACAGTATTTTGATAAGCATCATGAGTACCCCATAGTTTCATTTTGTATATTTTTTTTTGTATCCTAAGAAGGAAGAATCCTCAGAGATCACTACGTCTCTTCTTAGAAGTGCCTGCTCAAGCATAAAAGTTTTGATTTTAAAACTGTTATAATTACATCATTTGGTGAGTTTCTAGGGCTGCTGTTAGTGGTAAATCAGTTCAAATAATGTCTTCAAGATCTCACATTTCTGAGATAAAGACCAGACTCGCAGTATTATGTATAAGAATTGTGATGCTGTGTTCAAAAATCAAAGTATTTCCGTAATATGGCCTTAGATCACAGTCAGGAAGAGATGCTCACTTCCACTTCCCATGTTCTCTTAGAAAATAAAAATACAAACTCCAAAAACTCATGTGAATAAAAACAAAGCTGAAAATAAGGAAGTTAAGTAAAATGTTTAAGAAGGCTAAGTCAGAAGAAGGGAATGTTTGTTATTTTTATACATTAACTCTTCTTTTTTTCTCCATCTTTTGGCAAACATGTCTCACAATAATTTTTTGTTGTTGTTTCAATGCCAGAATGACCTGATTTCTGGTTTAATATTTCAGTTTCATGGGCACAAACAATGGAAGACAAAATTTGAATCACTCAGATATATCTGTTTTGTTTCTGTTTTTGCTCCTTTGTCGCTGGAGCTTTGTGAGAGAAAAATTGCACTCAGAAGTAAATCTATGCTTCATGTTGTGCTTTTGGCTGTTTCCTTGACCAGTTTTGCATCCTCAAGCATTCAGAAACAAGAATGTCCTCTTGATATGACATGATTGCCAGTCAGTTTTAATAGTTTTTAAGCTGTGGTTCAGCGTTAAGTCACTAGGTGGCATATGGCAATGAAGGAGAAGAAAGTTAGTACTGGAAGTTCCGGTGAGCTCAGCTGGCACTGGGTGCCTTGGAATAAACACGCTCGAGTGTATGTATTGCCATCTGCCTTTATTTTATTCACTTGTTGAACAACAGAACATAGTTGTCTATTGCTCATCATGCTTTTACTCATGAGATGATACCAAAATGTGTTCAAATATTTCCTCTCAGTAACTTTATGAAAAATCATTTTGTGTGCCTGATTGTTGTAGAAACTGACTCTTTTCCACCTCACCCATCCTCTGCCTACTAAAAGCAAAGTCTGCTCCTTGGTAACAATGTACTAAAGTATACAGAAATAAAGGTGTAAACTGGGGAGACATTGGAGGAAAGGGAAAGAAGGAGATACCAGTATTCTAGTGTATATATGAACACATTATTCTGTGACTTTAGTGTGATTCAAATAAGATATTGCTATTGCAGGCATTCAACTTAGAAAAGTTGCTGTCCCATCTGTATGTGAGAAGTGGGTCCACCACTACATAAACTACTCCTACGTCTGATTTGTCTTTTACATTGACTGTTTATGTGTAGTTATTTCTGCTCTTGCTTGATCTGATACAATTTTTTTCTGAAACTGACCTTGATGAACCGCCCTGAGTTTTTATTATATACCATATCACAGTTTTTTTGAGGTGGCTAAAATTAAATTTCTCTTTAATAAGGTGATCTGTCTCAGCAGACATTGATTATCTACTTAAACTAGTATTTCATCACCTTAATAGGACTTCAAAGTATTTCACAATATAGTGAGGAAAAAAAAAAATTGCACAGGGAGAGAAAAGAAAGAGGATGAGTTTGATTGTCATTGAAAGCATTGTGTCTGGAATGTAGCTAGCAATGTATTTTAGTATTTAAATAAGTGCATTTGGATGCCTGCATTTGATTATTTGTCCAGACTATCTTCAATGAGTCTGTTTCAAGATGCCTATTTATCTCTATTAACTCTAAAGGGAGCATTGCATCTAGTTCAATTGTAGCTGTCTAAAGTTAGGTGAGATGTATCCTAACCATAAGGAGAAAATGTTGCAGTACTGAGGAAAGTTTCCACGTTTTTTACCCTCTCCCTGTGAAGCCCATCCCTCCTCTAGGATTCTTGCTGATTTGAGCTCAGCCAGGAACTCCTCAGTCAGCCAAGCTGGTTTTCAACTCTGTTTTTCTTTCTGCTTGCAGATACTCAGCAATAAGAAAAGCCTAAACAGAACTTATTTCACAGTCACATGGGATGAGAAATATCCTTCCTAATTTTGTATGTCTAAATCCAAGCTGGATGTTTTTAGAATGAATTCACATTCAGTTTTATGCCTTATAGCCCTGTGTTCCAAAGAATGCTGCTGTTCTGGAAATACTGGGGATTTTTCCTTTTCTTTCCAACCATGATAGAGCTTGCTAACTGTTCCCTTTACCTCATGTCTTTGCTGCTCAGACCCTAGAGACAGCTATCACACAGGGCTGCCTGCTTTAAGGAAGCACTGAAGAACCATCCTGTGATGTGACATCATCTAGAAGCATGATTCAATTAAGTAAAAGGTCTTCTTAAGCATTAATTTGTGCTTAGAGAGACTGATCTTCATTTCTTCTTTAATAGTCAATGAAGAGACACAAAGGCTTTTCTGTTGCTAATTTAGTCCATAAACTTAGGTTCTTCAAGAGAATGATTCAAAGCAGGATCCTGCCTTTTTCTCAATCAATTAATTATACAAGGGACTGGACTTTGTTGAGATAGTCCCTGAAGATTTGCCTTTTAACAAAAGTGATCACACAGTAAAATACGCAAGAGGTTTGTCCAAAATCCTCCCCCGATTCCAATCTTTATACTTCAGGCTTTCATCTTTTATCTCTTATTCTGTGAGATATTACCTCCATGTAGACAGTAACAGTCACTTGTATCATCCTTTTGGTACAAAATGGCACCTACACTATAATTTAAAGTTATAGCAATCAGGGGGGAAAAAAAAAAATTTAGGAAAAAAATAATGTACACTGGGCAATTTCTGTTAGCCATCTTAGCCCTCACAGCCTCTTCTCTATATGGCAAAAGGATTTTTATACAGCAGGAGCAGCTAATCTTGTAAGCAAGTTTGTATTACTAAAACATCTTAGTTTCATCTTCTTATCCATCTTTATTTGCTTTATTTTATTGTCATATCTAAAAGTTAACTGAGGGAAGATTTTTATCTTTTTGATGGTTCCATGCTTTATGGAGCTGCAAATATACATCTTATATTGTCAAAGCAGCTACATGGAACTTGAATACTGAGTGAAGTGAAAATATAAATGCTAAGCCAAAATGTCAATACAGTATGTTTAGATATAGTTTCTCATTAGAAATTACTGGAGTCAAAATCTATGGTTTTAGTTTAAACCCGATGTCAATTCTCTAGCTCCTAAGTACCATACCACTGTTCTTTATTTCTGGTCTTCCCAATAAACTGAGGAATATAATTTTGTTACAAAAGGTCAGAATTGTATAACATGCTGCTTCTATGACTCATGAAAATACCTAGCTCTTCTTATTATAAAAATGAATGTTGCTTTTAAAAGGTCAAATTATATTAGTTTATTTGTATTTTTTCATCCTGGAAGTAACATCTAAATCACATGGAGTAATAGAGGACCCAATATACATCCACTGTTAAAAATTAAAGGAATGGAGAGATAAAAGTTTTAATTCCGAGGAAGACTTCTATAAGGCCTAAGACTGGTCTATAAGGCATAGATTTTTTCAGAATTGATTAACATTTCTTTTAAATGTCCTTAATACATTTTAGAAATCCAGCTTATCTGTCATGATTTAATGTCAATGCAAACAGTCCCCAAAACAGGTCTGTGTACCTCTCTTATTGTTACAAGTGTTACGAACAGTATGAAAAAAAAATTAAAAAAAAATAAATTATCATTCTGTCATTTAAGTCTTGTTTTGATAGCAAGGTGAGTTCAGAGATGTCTTTAGTGAACAGCTAATTGTGCATCGACTGTACTCTATGCTAGCAAGACTATACAAATGGATCTCAAAGGAAAAATAGATTTTTTTTTCATTACAATTATATACACGTATATTTACATATATATACATAATTCATACAATTATTATAATTGTTACATTTTTGTTTTTAAATCATTCTTATCTCTATACACAAGTTTTACTTTTTATATTTTCCTCTCTGTTTCTCTGGGTGTTTAGTTGCTGACTGGGATTGAACCACAACAACAATTTAAAACAAGAGGATAGTTTCATTTACTTTTAGGGACTAAATATCCACTGTACTTATGTTGTATTTTATAAAATAAGTTTTCAGCCTTAAAAAACATCAGGTGCCTTGTTGAGGTGTTTGACTAGAATGTATCTTTGCTTAGTGCAATAAATTTGCACTAATTTCTGTCTTCCAGCCAGATGTCTCCACCAGACTATGGAATCCTTAAATATTTTCTCTTATAGCTGAGTTCAAAGCTCAAGGTAATTACTTTATCACAGCAAGTTAGGAAATCTATGTCTGACACAGAGGTTGAGTCCTGAAAATAGTACAGGCTAATGTTTTATGCATCTTTTGATGATAAATTAGCTTGTTTCGGGAATTCTAATCTTGAAAGATTTAGCTCTGGAAAATGTGGGTATTTCTTTATTACCCATTGTAAGTGATGCTTCTGTTAAGTATTTTTTTTTTTTCTTTTACCAGAAACCCTCTTGTAGGAATCCTACTTGCCACAGAAATATTATAATATCCACAGAAAGTGTGGATAGTGGACAACATTTGGAGACAACAACTTAAGGAGATTTTGCTGGCTTAAGAGTCTTGTCTCTTGAGCCAGATCCGGATATATTGATCAACATGACAGTCATGAACACCATAGTCATTTTGATACTCTTTTTGCTTGTCAGAACAACAGTAAAACCCCTCCGCAACTTAGAGATTTGGGAGGTCCCACCCCAAACTGAGCCTTTGCATCTGGATGCAGATGTGCCTGGTCTCTAGAATCCCCATTTCTCATATAAGCCTGCAAGCACACAAATAAATGAATTAGTGAATCTTGAGGAATGTGTCAGTCCTTTACTGGAGAATGGGTTCACTGCTTACCCAGCTACCAATCTTCATTTACCATTCTCACTGCCAGATCTACCCAAAATTGCTTTCTGCCTGAGAGGGATCAAAAATAAAAAAATATATCTCTACGTTAAGTAATACATTACAAAAGAAACCTTGGGGCAAGGAAATACAAATGCAGATCATCCTTAAAGTTAATCCTGAAATGCTTCAGTATATAATCCTACTTGTTTGTTTTTTTTCCTCTCTTTTATTATTATTATTTCCTGGGTCTTCTAGCATTTTTTCACCACTATTTCTCTATTTAGATTGTTGCACTCTTTAATTTGTTTACAGTCTTCTTAAAGTTCTTATGCTGTTTTCTCACTTTTCTTTCTGAAGCCACATTTGTAAAACTGCATAGCTGATGTCTCAAGAAACAGTATTTTTTTAATCACTAGAGAAGACTTCAATATTAATTTTAATGTAACAGTTGTATAAAGACCAATCATCATTCAACAGATGGTGAATTGGGAATGGTATCATTACAGACGTATTTAACTTCTTGAATACAATGTTGGGGAACAAATGCACTAATAATGGTATTAGTATTGAATAGCCTCAGCAGATTTCTTTGTCAAGTCATTACGATTCAACAGGAAGTGGTGTTAAGTATATACCAATTTGATTATCCTTGTAAGTATTTAATAGGAAATAACTTCAGATCATTCAATTTAAATTATTATGGAAAAAGAGAAAAAAAAAGCATTCAGCAACAAATATTCTTGGTTTCAAATGTTCAGATTTCAATGACTTTAGGGAGGGCTGCTGCACTGAGGAGCTAAGGATATTGATTCACAGAAATTCCAGGACTCCTTCACATTCAAAAGAATGATCAGTATCCTGGAAAATCATTGTGGAAAGGCATCATGGTCCTTCCTGATTGAAAAATCAACTGTGCTATTATCAGGAGTGAATGTGGAGTGAGGAAGAAAGAAAACACTAGCTAGGAAAGAAAAGTCATAAGTGCAAGTATAAATTTCCCAAAGTGAGTCTGAGTTAGATTGCTGCAAGAGAAATAAGAACAAAACCCAAAAGCCATTTTAGCTTTATAAATACCTGTGAATCAAGAGAAAATACAACTTGAAAGATCTACCTCATACATCAGAAGCAGTCTGACTGCATTAGCACAGCACTCTGCCAAAGACAATATACTGTCCTTCATTTTCTCTCAAGAAGATGGTATAAAACATGTGAGGAATGGCATACAGGAATGGGAGCTTGTCTATATAGAAAAGTTGAAACTCAAAGATTCAAAGGCTGAAGTCAGAAACACTTGACCATATCTGTCACAGGATCCTGGAAATCCTAGATTTGGAAACAGGTAATTTATATGGACCTAACATGACTTAGGAGGGAAATTCCTAAAAGCCCCTAAAAGCCAAGGCAGGCCTGTTCAACTGGCTTAAGTAGCATGATAGGAAATGGAGAAATATGACTATAGCCATGCAGATCGTAACTATTTGGAACAATGAGCTTTATTGCTTCTGCTGTATGTTTCAATTTATGCTACTACTTATTCTAACTTCTTACTTACCCCTTTTATATAAAAGCAGGAGTTATAGGGCAAAGTGGAAAGACATTGAAATGATACAAAGCTTATACCTACATTTGGACATGGAAATTGGGAAAGATACATCTTCACTCTTAACTTGTAGAATGGAGACAGCTGCTTCTTATTTTATTGTTTCCAAACCGCAGTCAGAATCATTTTCAAAAATTTTTGTCTTGACCAGTGTGTTTCCTGGGCACAGTCCAGACTCAGAATGAATTGTATAGAGATTAATGATTTAAATTTGTGTCTACTGTCAGCGACTGATTTGTAAGGAAGTAAACAGAGTCATTAATTAAAGATTTCCAGGTAAAAAACATATTAAATTGTTCCTAAATTTTTTATTATACCCAAACAACCTCTCTGAAATGTAAGAGATCAAAGAAAACTAAGAATGTTGGTCAGGCAGATTATGTTTTTAAAAGTCACAGGGTCAGAAACTTTCTGTTTCATATTTAAATCAGATTTACATTCATTAAGAGTCTTACTATAGGTTTTACTTGTATTAAGAAAAAAAGACTGCATACATTAATCATATGAGATAAATATTCCAATCCTTCTCAATTGTACTTCCACATTAGTATTATTTTGAGTTTAGGTAATTTCTACAAAAGAAGAAATATAATTTAAAATACAGTATAAAACATCTCCATATAAAATGGAAAATTATCCTGTAAAGAAAAACAAAAGATAGTATTTAATAAGTAACCCTTATATTCAGCTATTTTCAATCATTTAACAAACAAACAAAAACCATACAAAACCCACAACCCAATCAAGAAGAAAACAATCCAGCTCTCCCCAATAAATCCATATATCTCCCAATAAAACAAAACAAAACAAAAACACATAAACCAAACAACACAACACACCAAAAAACCCCAACACAAACTCCCCCAAATCCCAAAGGAGTTTAAACAGACATCAGCTTTGGCTGATGTATATTTTGCACCTCCAAAAAAAGGTATGTAGGCAAGCAGATAGGATATTTCTATTTCTCATTTTAAAAAGTGCCTAGAACACTGTAGTCAGGAAATTCAGCCATCTGGATTAGTGTGTGGAAATTTGGTATTGACTGGGAAGGTTTGCAGTGTGAAAAAAACCCCATGTATAGAATAGATGAAAATCTAAACTTTTTATTTTAAATCATGGCACATTGTTTCTATCCTTACTATTTTCACAGAAGAATATGTAATGCTTCACTTCTTAGGATTACATTTAGTGACTTGCTTGTTTTCTGCCAGCATTTATGCCCTCTCAGCAGTGAATCTCAATGATAGGCCCTTTGGGACTTGCTATATGGATTTGATTTCTGGTATTCAATAGTACATAGACAGGTATAGTCTTAACCTAAATGTACAGGTAAGAAAACGTGCAGCCACAGGCCATAATGTCATTGCAGAAATGAGTGCACCAGTTTATTGTAATTGTGCTTTGAGCATTTGAACACAGCTCTCTCAAAAGCAGTTCAGGATGCTAGAGTACTGTGAACTAGTAAAAATCAAATACAACTGTGCAAAGTTACTGTTTCTTTTGCCAGGCATTTTTAGGATAAGGGAGAAATTTCTAGATGTGGGAAACATGCTGTTTTTCCTGTTAATTTTCCTAGTTCTTCATGAACAAGTAAAAGTTTAACTACTTATTTGCTTATAAAAAACACAGTTTTCTACTCCTGCTGGCCACTTTATTTCTAATACAAGCCAGGATGCTGTTGGCCTTTTTGGACACCTGGGCACATAGTAGGCTCATGCTCATCTGGCTGTCAATCAACACCCCCAGGTCATTTTCTTCCAGGCAGCTTTCTAGCCACTCTTCCCTAAGCCTGTAGCACAGCCTGGGTTTGTTGTAGCCCGAGTGCAGCCCAATCCTGGCACCTGGCCTTGTTGAACCTCATACTGCTGTTTTTGGCCCATTGATCCAGCCTGTCCAGATGCTTCTGACGAGCTTCCCTAACCTCAAGCAGATTAACACAGACACCCAACTTTGTGTCATCTACAAACTCACTGAGTAATGATAATTAAACATTTTACTAACTGACATGAGCAAATTTTGTGGATCAGACCACAAAATATCTCTAATGGCATTGGAATCTGTCACTGAAATATCAGGGTGCTTCCAGTATTATAATTATTCCACTATTATAATTTCTGAGACTGTTCATAACGATTCAGTTTATATAACAGATCAGTCACTGACAATGGACAAGTGCAATGGCAACAGGCTGCACAGTAACCTATAGAAAACAAAGTAAAATAGTCTCTCTTTATATGGACTGTTTTTTAGAAACAACTTTCCAGTATATCACTCTACAGAAAGTGGTGTCTTGACAATCACATCACAGATTGACATCACTCCAGTCCCCAAACACTACTTAGTTCTCCCCAAATTCCTCAACATAATCTTTGAATGAGGGTGACATAAACACTAAATTTTATAGCCCCACATCAAACTCATTCTGATGTTATCCTTCTGTGGCTCACAAATCCTTCTCCTGCCTCGTCAGCTTTTCCTCCACAGACACAAAGGAGAGGGGGTTCTTAGGGATTTTAATGTTGATTTCTCAGTCTTGCCGTCTTCACTTCAAACTTCTATCAGTAGGACTTTCACAGTTGAGGGTGTGAAAAAGTCTCACCCCTTACGGACATTGCTATATCAGAAAAATACCTTATATAGAGATATTTAAGCATGTAGAAGAGAGTGTTTATCGACTTAGTTTATGTCATTCAGAGGATTAGATACGATGTCAGAAAAGCATTTTCTGCTGCCATGCCCCACATACTCGCTAGGGGCTCTTCTGACAAAGCAATTGGCGTAACAAACCTACTGATGAAGACATCAGCTCAGGTTTGGTCATCTCACATTTGATGTACTGCCATCCTGAGTCTTAACTGTGCTATGGGTGCTGAGGAGACAGCAAAGAGCTCTTTTGGGTCTTTTCGAAGCAGAGAAAAGCTGGGAAAGTGGCTTGTCTATGCTGAAGGCCTGCAGCCTGTGAGCTCTCCTGAGGAGGCCCGGGTGGAGCAGCAGCACCGGCGGCAGATCTGAACGAGGTGTGACCACCACATCGCTGAGCCCAGAACCCACTCCCTCACGCCCCCCCATCATAACAGAAGCCCTTGGGGAGCGTTGATCGAACAAGAGGTGAGTGGCATCCCCCAGGGACCCCCGTCTCGGGGCAGCACTGGCTCAGGAACGCAGCCCCTTCACACGGAGCCAGAGCAGACACAAGGGCCCAGCTGTGATTGTTCTATTATTTATTTTCTTTTTACTTAAATGAAAATGATTACTGGGATACAATACTTGGACATTCACATGTATTAGGAAACTATAACTGCCCATTGTCCACTGAAGTTAAAATACATTATTTGCCTTTGACAATTTGAAGGCCAATGTTTTAATTAACTGGTTCACTTGATTGCTTCACACTTGACATACAAGCCTCTGATCATCTGCACCTTTCCCAGAATGACACAATTGAAACAGATAAACAGATATTCCCTTTCTCCCCACACTTTATATGTATTCTTCCCTGGTGATTTGTCCCCAGACAGTGGTCCATGATTTTTCTTTATTTTGATGGGAAACGTTGATAAAATCAGAAGAACTTACTTATATGACATATATAACATTATGAATACATATATTATTATGTATATTTATTTATTAATCTGATGAGCTCCACAACTCCAAATCACTGTAAGTCTAGTTCTACATTTGCTATCCTCAAATTCATTTCATAATTCTTCTGAATGTTCAATTTGCATTTGTGTCAAAATACTTTCATAGGGATTATTTAACTGACTGAAATGGGTTCTTTCTAACAAAGTATCAACTGTACATTTGAACATTTCAAGTACCTAAATAATCTCAAAACAAAGTTAGATGATTAACTTTGAGGAAAAGCATATAAAAGCTCACAAAAAAAGAGCATATTTCAATTCTGAAGCTGTCAGTATGTCCTGTTACAGTTTGATGTAAAACTTGTATTTACTTGTGTTTTCCAAACATGCTGCATCAGAAAAAAAAAAGGTATCTGTGAATATTAGAATCAATCACAGTCTACCTTTAACCATTTCATTTTATAGAGCTTTCTGTTATTTTTTCTCTTGAATATTTTGCTTACAAGTGTGTACTTTGTCCACTAGGTCCTTCTAGGAGTTTGTTAAGAAAAGCAACACCAACAACTCATTTCTAACCTCAGACCTTGTGAGTATTACACAGTAAGCAAAAGTAAATTATATGGAGACTTCCTGGAATGCCTAAGAGCAAAACAATAAAAGTTAAATGCATTTTTTGGGTCTATATTATGTTAAAGGTGAATAACAAGCAATATTTGAGGATAAGGAAAAAAACCTCAAAGTGAATAATTATTCATTTGTTTTAGAAGTGTGATCTTTTCACTTATTCGTCTTTTGTGACCTCTTAAGAAAGCAGCAGCTCAGTGCCTTCAATTAAGGGTGGTGAAAACTGTCTGTAATTACTGGTGACAAGTGTTATTTGCTTTACCTTGTCCTGAAGTATTTGAACTGTAGCTTGCAATTAAAGGTACTGAATGCTAATTAACTTCTATCTTGACTGTTGGTGTTAAACCCTAAGTCAATATACGTCAACAAAAATAGTTTAATAAGCCAACAAAACCCTCTCTTTCTTATTACCAAAGCCAAGTTCACTCTGGAAAACAAACAAACTAACAAACAAAACAAAACAACAGAAAGCACATCTGCAAGACTTCTATAAACTACTAAACTGTCAAAAACAGATGTAGCTATTTCTTTTAAACTTTGTATTTTGAGTTGTTCTTCACATAGTTAATTTAACTTATATTCACATCAGGTAGGAAATTATGCAGAGTAAATCCAAGAACATTAAGTTTCAGAGAGAGTTTACGCATCTGAGATCAAGGGAAATGATGGAGAAACATTTTTCTATACGATGCTGAAGGAGCACAACCTTTTTTTAGCAGCAAGGCTTTTGGATAACACCACTAATTTGTCATAGTTAGAGTGGGCAAATACCCTAAATGGAAGTGATGAGCTTTATGCAAAACCAAGTCATGTCCCTGTAGTTTGCAGAAAACTAATCTCATCAAACAAAACAAAACAAAAACCTGGTCTGCCCCAAATATTCAATTTAAATGTATAGTGAGCACATAGAGGAACTATAGGGTGAGTGCAAGAGGCCAACAGAAAGGAAGCAGACCATCAACAGCAAAGTCTCCTGGGCATTCAATTAATCCTGCCTGCTTCATTATTTTCCAGTTCTTATTTAAGCTGCCATAAAAAGATGAAATTTCCATTAGTGTTGTGGAAGACAGTAGTAATAGAAAGAGATTTATATCCTCAATTTAATATGCTGTATTACTTGCTATATTCTGTTCATTATTAGTGTAGGTAGGTCATCCAATCAGTTATCACTCAAGCACCCATAAAGATTTCAGAGCAGCATGTTCAAATAACATTCTGTTCTTACAGAATGAAATTATTCAATGTGCTCTTAACTAGACAGTGATGGGGAGATACAATGCGAGCAAATCAATGCAGTTTAGTGCTGTTGTGCAAGATATAAACGATGTCCTTTACATTAGAACAGTGTAAGTACAATAGATGCTTTAAACAACAACAAAAATATTTCTATTACATTAATCATGTTTTGAAATTCCAAGGGCAGATTAAAACTTAAGCTTAGGCCTTACTTTCTGAGTCTGAAGGATTTTTGAACTGTCTATCTTTCATCAAAGAAGGCAAAAGAAAGGGATGAAGAGAAAGAAATATCTGCCCTTACTGTGCTCTGCTTCTAACCTGCACATCAGTAAAGCAAGCCCTATAAACCTGTACCAAGGACAGACAGTGCAGTGATGTCTACCAGCGTACTTATATATTTGGAAGCAGTAGTCTTGTGTTTGGGTGAAGTTATCTATGAAATAACAATCCTGATGCCTCTTAGTAGTCCTGTCATGAGAAACCTGAAACCTGCCCTTCTTTCAACTGTGTGTAAGATCTGAATGAATTAAGTAGGGGACAGTAATTGGACATAATTTTCTAGATGAAAAAATCAGTCTTATAGCTCACTCTCCATGTAATTATTCCACCTGATTTGAGTATGTGGAACATTGCATTATATAATAGTATGGTAGACTATTTTAATTTATTCTGATCCTTTCTTTCTAGGATGGGTGTTGTGATTTGTCTTCAATTAAGCCACAAAATCCTTGAAAGATAAAACAGGCTTTAGATTCACAGATTCATAGGATTATTTACTTGGAAGGGATCTTTGGAGGTCATCTTCTCCAAAACCCCACTTGAAGCAGGGCCAAGTTTTCCTGAGTGATAATATGACAACTGTCTTTTAAAGTAGCTCTTTGCAAATTATGTTACAGCAATTTTCATAACGTCGTCCTCAAAATTTCTCCATGTGTTAGGTTAGTTCATCTGCTGGGTGGGAGGGTGGAGGAATAACTCAGTTCTCCAAACAACTTTAAGATTATTTTAAAAGATGCTGTTGAAACCAGAGAAATAGAATTAAGATAGCTTGTGTTCCAAGTATCAATATATTACTCTAATAGTCTGCATAGGAGAACTGGTGTTAAAGCAAGTGCTTCACCTTATATTTTATTTAATATGGTTTATAAATCTTATGTTTTCCTCTCTTATACAATTTTCTTCCACTTTCAATTCTGTGTTTATCAGATCCTCTGCTTCTGTATGCTACAGACTAGAATAAAACTGCTGCAGAATTTTCATTTTGAATTGCTCCCTTTGTTGTCTTTTCTCATGACACTCACACTAGCCTAGACTGTGTTAGAACAAGTTGTAAATTATAAATGAGAAAGGGAAAATACTCTTTGCAAGGGTGGCAATAGCAAGCCTAAGGCTGCCTAATGTATCTGTCAATCAACCTGCAAAGTATGAGTGGTTTCTGAGATACTTCTAAGACACTTCTTACATAATTCTCAATTTATCCTAGAAAGAATTAGTCTAGAATCAACTGGACAGCTGATTAAATGAACTCTAATTAACAGAAATTATGTGTTAATCAGAGATCCATGAAGACTTCACTAAAATGTCCCTTTGGGATATATTGACTTTGCTCTTATGAAGGTCCTAAAATTTAGAGGCAGAACTTAGCTTTTTAGAAGTAGTTGTATTCTTGTACTTAATATGACTCCTGAATGCAAAGCCTCCAACACTGCCTTCTTCAGTGCAGTGTAGAAATTAGTGACCTTCAGAAAAACTTTAGAAGTTAAAAGTGCCAGACTTGAGCAGTTTTCTCCATGAAGTGTCTACTGAGCCTATGTAAAGAACAGTAAAGACACCACAGTGAAAATATATTTCTTATTCCTTTAGCATAAAAAATGAGGGTCATTATGAAGCTAGACATTAAAAAATACAGTCTAATTGGAGGGTTATTTATTGTCCAGTTAAATATTCTTAATGATTTTCATATGTGTACATACATATATTTATCTTCTAGGCAGTTAGGCATTTAATTACACTAGGAAATGTAAAAAAGCAATTATGACAACAATATTATTTTGATGTGATTTAAGTATCACTACTGATTAGCAGTGTATTACTGATTATAGTTTAAGAAACCTGTAGAGCAACCTCTCATAATCTCTGTGGCCCTCCTCCCTTCCAAGAGGAATGGGCTATAAATTGCCTAAGGTAACTTAGACTATTTCGTGTGATTTTCTGGCATTTCAGACAAAGTGAAAAATTTTTAGGTTTATAGTGTGCTTGGAAAAAATCTCACCTGATTATTAGCTTCCCAATTCCCAGCTCTTCTCCAAACAAGATTGAAATGTTTGTAAGGTTTTTGAAGCTATGAAATGAAATTTGAAGACTATCAGCATAAGTTTCTCTGAGGAGAGAATATCTGCAGGGCATATGTACAATGTTAATTCAAAAACAATCAAGCAGGACTGTTGAAAAATACCAAACTCAAACAATCTTAACCAAGCTGAGAAACTAGTATGATGAAGCTAAATGGCAGTTATAAGGTAAAAGGAGAGAAAAGACAAATTATATCTTCTAAAATGGTTGGGGCGCAGGTGGGTTGGTTGTTTTTTTTTTTAGTGTTTTATTTTTAGTTTGTTTTAGTTTTTAATTGGGCTATTGAATCAAGTGCTGTGCACTCAATAGCAGTAAAAACAAAATAAAATCAGACGTTGACTATAGCCATCTGCTACAAAACAGCTGCAGGTATTTACTATACTTAAGCTTTTGTGATGCATATAAAGTGGTGACTGTCTAGCATAATGAATAAAATAATTCAGATTACAATCTACTTCCAATTAAATTAGAAATATAAGATGTAAATTGATTATGGTTATTTTTTATCATTTAAATAATAATTTTTTTAAAGGATAAAAAAAAAAAAAGAAATTATTTTTGCTTTTAATACAATAGCTATAAGATATTGTTAAGCACAAATACCATAAGCTATAAATAGGGACTGCAAGGCAAAGTAATTGAGAAGGTCTCTACGTTTAATGTTCCTTGTAATCTTAGATCTGTAATCAACAGTACCTTAACTTAGATTGCATTCAGGGAAGATTGCTTCTGCAATAGAGATACTTTTATTAACAGTTTTGAATATATTTTATATTTGATACTACTATAGTTTCTGTCATTTAGATAATTTTGTGCAATGTCAACTGATGCTGCTTTCAATTCATAGGATCTTGCTAGCCAATGACTGCACAAAAGTAACACAAGCATCAGGCACTGTAGGAAAATTAAATTTAATGTTCTTAATTTTAAAGCATCTGTTGTGTGTTCTTTACTTTATAGTGAAAGCATCAATTGTCAGTGTGTACAAGGAGAGATCTAGAAGGACTTGGCATCTCTTGCAGGAGAAGCCAAGAGGGTGAGGTGGCTGGGTGCGTTGACGGGGTAAACTGAGGGAGATTTAAACTTTAAGCTCTGCTCAGCCCGTGGACAGTGAGAAAGCAGCTTTCTCCCTTCTTGGCATGCGGGAGGACACGAGAGGGAAGAAGCCAGTAAAACTTGCTGCTGTATGGTCCCTATCAAAATGGTCTCCACTCATCACAAGAAGGCTGTGCTCCTGTAGCAATCAAAATGGATGTGGGAATTCAGAGCTTCCACAGAAGGATGTGGGAGTGCAGATGACAGGTTGCAGAGAATGCCACAGCCTTGTTGAAAAACTCCAAAGAGTAGCTATTGCTAATGAAATCCACTTTGTTTGGGAACTCCAGTAACACTCTGGCATTATTTACTAAAGACATCATGAGCGTTGTCTTTGATATGAACTAGAAGATACCTCAGTGACAGATCCTGCTTTCAAGAATGAAAGCCTCTGTAACAGCTGTGTAAAATATTCAGGTAAAACAACCTTAGTATCACTAGAATGGTATGATGGACCCCTAATCCCTATATTTTACATTATTTTCTCAGTTATTATCTGTTGTTATCTATTAGGAATATTGTGAATACTGCCTGTGGGTTCCAATGCATTTTAGACTTAGATTATTCAAGTCAGCAAAGACAAATCAAGGAATGCAAATACTGGAAGAAATCTTTGTTTAACAAGCCATAACAGGATGTTAAATAGACATAGTATTGTAAGGGAGAGGGAAAAGAGAATAGTAAATTCAGACATGTTTGCATAAATTAAACAACAGAACTAATACATTCCTTTCACAGACATTTAAAGTGATTCGCAAGTACGTTAAAAAAAAAAAAAGAAAAAGAAAAAAAGGATGCAATAAAGCCAACTGAAATAGCCAGAACAATACCTTTATTTTGTAATATCTAAAGCGGGCAGGTGTGGTATTGTCATGCAGTCATCTTAGGTTTTGTTTCATTTTCAGCAGTAATTTCATTAACTGGTACCTTCCAGTATAGTTGTCCACATGTAATGAGACACTGGGACAGGTTAGCAGCTCTTAACAAAATGTGACACTTCTGCAGGCTGCTCAGCAGAACCTGCTCTGATGACACTTTCCAGTATCCACTTCTAATAGAGTGTGTCACATTCCTGACAAATCAAGAATGCATTGTGTTGGAAAGGAAGTGTCTTTGAGTCAGTTCTGGGAGCAAATACTTCATATGACAGCTCTGTGGGTAATATGACTTCTTCCACTTACAAAGTCCCTTGTCTCAAACTGACCTTCAAGTCTTTCAACAAGTTATTTCAGTTACAGTATATTTTTAGGAGCATTTATTTGTCATTACAGGTATAACTGTGCATATTGCCAAGCATTTACCCATTTATTTTTCACGATAAACATTTTTTATTATTTACATAATATTT
>JAOEGS010001896.1:0-12333 GCA_025447755.1 Corythornis vintsioides | reverse complement strand
TGGCTCATGGTCATCCCCCTGTCCACCAGGACCCCCAGGTCTCTTTCTCCAGAGCTGCTCTCTAATACATCAGCCCCTAGCCTGTACTGATACATGGAGTTGTTCCTCCCCTGATGAAGTCAACCACTCCTCTTCCAACACACACACACACACACACAGACTTTTTTTTTCCTTCCCTTTTAACTTAAAGCAAAGAAGGTCAGTTTGAAATATCTCGTAAATCCAAACTCAGATGTTAAATTCCCCTGACTACAGCCACTGGAAGACTTGAGCTACTGGCAGTCCTCACCACTTTTGGAGACAAAACTCCATAAATTCAAGGATGAAACTCCTGTGAGATGTCAGCCTACATTTTTTCTGAATGATGAACAAAGGTTCTAGGGAGAAAAAATATATATATAAAAAAAGGTTTTAATTAGCTTCTGTTTTGTCAAGAAAAAAATAATTTTCAGCAGCCAAGAATCTGAAGTTTGAGGTTTTTATTGGGAGAAAATAGCTTCTCTGTGTGAAACTGTAGGTCAGATTCTGGCCTTTAAAGAAGATGTAATAGAGCAATGTGAATGACTCTCAATACTTTCAGGGGTGCTGTATGTTTTTTTTTTCTCAAACTGAAAATAGATTATTGAAATCTTGAGGTCAGTTTTTATTAAATATTATTAAAGTATGCATATAATATTGTACCATAAAATTAAACTTCAGTTTAAAACATTATCAAAGAAGATAAAAAAATTGTGAATATTAAGATGACTAAACTTCTATTGACAAACTATTGGCAAAGCAGAATATCAATTAAGCCATTTGGAAGTCCAGAATAATCTCTATTATTAATTGAGGGGTGGGCATTTTTAAGTATATCAGGAGAAGTAGGTAGCTTCATTAATTATTTTGAAATAGGCTTAAGAGTCCTTCATTCCTAAGAGAGAAGACTGAAAAAAACATGTTTTTTCTCTCTTTGATGCTATAAAGCCACATAGGTTTATAACATCGTGGAAGAAAAAAGGTCCTTCCTTGCACATCTACCCTATGAGCATTTGTCACTGAGAACTGACAAGCAAATTGCCTAGAAATGGTCCATCTGACATCACTCAATTTGTCCCATCTCTCTTAGAATTGCTGACTGTTAATCACCTTTGATCAGCTATCCTTCCCACAGCTAACCTTCTTTATTACTAGGCATCCTATTTACTTTAATTTCTCAGCCTATGGCAAGGCTGCTGAGGCACTGCTGCTCATCCCCAGCAGAAACTCAAGGTAGAAGATGGCTCTTGCTGGTTCTGGGCCATGTAGGTGTTGCAGTCTACACTTGCACCTGCTAACAGATCAAACGCTGGAGGCAGGAAATCTGGCTGCAGAAAAGGTAGTCAGCAGAAAGGGAGAGCAACAGCTACTCGGGTTTTGCTCATGTAGAAGATATGCAACCTCAAAAATTAAGACACACTGGTGCTGGAGTTAGCATAAAGCAAGATCATTTATGCGCTGAGTTAGTATACCTCCAGCTATTCTAGGTATCACAGGAAGTTAAAAGCTGTCTCTAAAATCCCAGGGACATGTGTCTCATGGTGTAATGAAGTCAGCAGGCCTGAATTCTAAAGGCTTATTATTAACCCCAGCAGGGTGCAGGTAGCACCCCTTTAAAATGTCAGCATGATAGTCTATTCAGCTATATCAACTTACATCTTCAAAAGGTATCCCTTTGACATAATGCTACATACAAATGAAGAAATTCCTTCAACTGAGAAAGGTGGGGGGTTTTCTCTATTTTTAGAGTGATTCTCTAATGAAAGGGAGGGTTATATAATGGCACTATTTATCCAGCTGTCAGCTTTCTCCTGGTGTCTTTAACTCTTTTGGCCAATTCAATAAAGGTGACTGAAGCAGAGGTCTCAGGGATGAGAAGCAAATGACTGAGAAAAGACAGAGAATGGAATCGGTGCCCAACAAGGCAGAGAACAGACAAGGGAAGGGGAGGGAAGGGGAAGGACAATGTGAGCTCTGTGATTCATGCTGCAGTGAGAAAAGGGAGGTGTAGTTATGCTAAGAGTTACAGAAGGGCACAGTGTGGGGATAGGATTACTGGGAATGAGGTGGTGGACAGGACACAAATCTAAAGAAAGTCAGCTGCTTTTGAAATGACTGTTTGGGGAGCTGAGGAGGGGAAGTGATTTCACTCTCAGGCTGACTACTCCATAGAGAGGATGGTTGTCTATTAAAGAATTAACAAATGAGGATTAAGAGCACAAGTTTACCAAAGAACTGAAAAGAAGCTGAGAGAAGTCTCACTATACTTTAAACTCTTCCCTGTCTGCAGAATGCACTCTCTATTCCATTGATGTCCTCTGCAGAAACAAACCAATTGCAGCCACTGCTCAAGTACACAAAAATATAATGAATCTTTTCTTTTTCCAATTGCCTTCTTCTCTGATGTACAGAACTATCACCTCTGGATAAAGGATAGGGATTTTCTGAAATATGTCCCTGAGGTAATAAATGTCATCCTTTCTGAAAGGCAATCTCACCCCAAGATAACTAAATCTTTTTTCCATTTATCAAATATCAGAAAGATAACTATCCTTACTTGCTATTTAAATTCCTCTGCAGAAATTGAATTCTTGCCTCACGAATAAAGATTGTTGCAATCATGTTCTCAAACAGTAAGCACTGCTCTGGTTTGAAAAAAAAAAAAAAAAAAAAAAGCAATAGAGGTTTAGTGGAACAGCATAATCTGCAGACTGAGGGAATCAAGCCCCCTGTATCCATATTTTATACTCTAGAAGACCTCAGGTATTGTTTTCTTTTTTGTATTTTTTTTGTTGTTGTTTGGTTTGGTTTGGTTTGGTTTTTTCTTTTCTGGGGGAAAAGGATTTTCCTATTAACTGGCTATAATGTACTAACAAATATTGAATAAGATTCTTGGGTATGCCAAAATTCATATAAAAATAAAACAGGGTCTTTTATAGCTTCACTCCACATTAGTATGTCATAGGTGTTTCATATGTGTTCAGCTAAACATCATGTATACAACCTTCTGAAGAAAACCACCTATTTGATTCCACTCCAAAAATCCACACGAAAAACAAAATAAAAAATCCAAGTGACTGGAATTATACAAGCACTACAGTGGTCTGAGCACCATGAATCCAACACTATGACAATTTTCTCTGACAAGAAACACAGCAAGAAAATTCTTTCCTCATTCTACAGTTGGTTGTTTTAGAGAAAACAGTGATAAATCATCTCTAATTCAACAGACATAAATAATTAAAATCAATCTACCTTCATTGTCTGAAGACTCAACAACAGATCTGCTTCAGAATATGCCATATCAGAAAAAATGTAAACAGAAAGATTATGTTTCTGTGTTTATATATAAATTTCAAGCAATTTTTCTTGAACACTTGAAAGAGCTCTTTGTTCTGCTAAGAATGAAGTTTGATATAACTTCATATCTAAAACCTTCTATAAAACAGAAACAATGGCCACACAGTTTGCCATCTATTTTTTTTTATTTATTCTTTATTCAGCTTTAATAGTGTTGAAATTATCATGTTCAATCAATCCTTTTAAAAATAAGGTGGCAATTGATGAAGGTACCGCATAAATTGACAAAAATACCTCTTTTTATTCTCCATTCCCCTTTTCCCCCTTCTGTTTGATTTTTTTCAAAGCCTGAAAAAAATACAGGTTCTCCCCCATGAACCACTATTTGCTCATAGAAGCCTGTTTCAGAGCTATGACTTGTGAAGTCCTAGGATACTCCAAGGCCATGCAGCCTCTCCCAGCAGGGTGACTTTCCCAGAGCTAGAAGAGAAAGCCTGGCCTTTCTGAAGATATTTCTGCACCTCAGATCTCCTGTTCTAAAATTATTCCATCCTGTTTTCTACTTGGTTACACAGCTGCATTTGAAAAACAAAACAAGCAAATGAACAAACAAATAAACAAACAAAAAGCCAACAACAACAACAAAACCCACCAATTATTTCTCTGTACCTATAGGATATTTTTATAAGGATGACATTATCTATCCAGGCTACATTACAGAAACAATGGGATTACAGGGCAAAACCATAGATGTGACAAGGTACTCCAGGAACAATGCTTCTTCCCTCATACAGGCAGTGTATTGTAACTGGGGAGGTCTGACAGCAGGTCCAGATTCTGTCTATATTCTCTAGCAAATCTAAGCTGTGGTTGGAATTTAATTTCATAGGAGTATTCAAGTAAAGACTATGTAGTGATTTAATTAATCAGTTATGTTCTACAGACAGGCCATAATACAAACATCATATACTATATCTTAATATAATATAGTATATAATTATATATGAATATATAGATTAACATATATGATGATATATGAGTATAGATGATAAAAAATATCTCATCATTAACACCTGCCATATTCTTTATGTGTGCTAAAGTTGTGGGGCTCAACAATGGAGTGTTGTCAGAATAGAAGTTTGAATCACAACTTCTCACTTGCTTTCTTTCATTAGTGTTTGGGGGAGGAGGGGGTTCTTGTGAGAGCTGGTCAGTAGTGATTCAATTATATGCTCTTGTCACGGTTTAGGGTCAGGGCAGCCCAGACCGATAACAGACTCTCTTTGTAACTCCCCTCCCTCCCCAAAGGGGGAGAGAAAAGGAATAAGGGAGAGAGACTTTGTGATTTGAAAAAGGAAACTAGAACAATTTAATGAAAAAATGAGAATGAAAATATATACAAATATGTACAAAGTCAGTACTGAACCCAACCCCCCTGATGGTAATTACATCACCCTCACTGATGCTGTGGAGGAGCTGGATTCTGGCACTGGGTCTCAGGAGAGAACAAAAAAACAAGCAAGAGAGCCAAAGTGAAAGAGAGAGACTGGAAGAGAGAGGGAACAAACCTCTGGACCCCCAAGCTTTATATACTGGATATGCTGTATATGGGATGGAATACCTCATTGGTCGGTTTGGGGTCATCTGTCCTGTCCGTTCCTCCCTGCAGATGTGGTCTTTCACTTTTCTGCATCCCTCAGTGCAATACACAAATTCTAGCAATGGCCTTGGTTTGCATTCCATCCTTGGTAGTAACTGTAAACATGAGGCGTTATCACTGCTAGAAGCAGACACTGTCTGCAAAACATGCTGCTAACTCCAGAAAATGCAGCCAGTTAGAAAACCTGAGCTGAAAAAGTAGAATCACTGAACAGAATTTGCTTGGTTTTCACCCAAACCAGGACAGCTCTGTTCTCTGGACTTCAGTTCAAGGTGTCCTTTTGGCAAGCTGAGCAACTGCCTGATGATAAGTACAAGAACTAGGATTTGAGAGAGTATGCAAAAGGACTCAACTGATATTGATACATTTATCAGGAACTATGAGCTATGGAACTCCCATTTCACCAAAGCTTCCCATTAAATCTAATTCTCCTCTCCCTTATGTAGTGAAGTGACCTGTAACACACCCACTCCTTGGCACATGGAATTGTGTAGGCCAAACTGAGAAGAAAACCAGGTTCATAAGTGCTAAGAACTCAGAAACTGATCTGTGCTGATGTAATGAGACTTTGTAATGGTCACATCTCCAGCAAGAGGGAGAACCTGTGAGGCAAGTTTACTGAAGATGCTCAGTTCAGGCTTGAATTGTACCAGAAAGGAAACAAGGGGTGTCCTGAGAGCTCCAATAACATCTCTAAGGTCGGATGCCTTTGTGTGTCTAGGGCAGGTGTACTCCCCCATTCCTGTACCTGAGCATGCTGGACTGTGCAGGAAAATAATTTATTTAGCCTTTAAGTTCAGAGAAACTTGGCTGAAAGCTCTGCCACACATCTCAAACACAGACAAAACTCAAGTCAGACTTCTGAAAAATTAAGGCAGTGGAACAAATAATGAGTTAAACTGACATACATAACAGACAAGAACTTGCAAGCATTTTGCAGCCTATGCCTATCACTGGTCTTCCACTGATCCCACTGGAACAGTCATCTGAGATGAGGAAGGATGGTTACCATGGGACTCTTCTCTGGAGAGGAACTCTTCTTACTCCTGATGAAACAGAACCCAAGTTGTATAGCTGTGAGACTCAAGCCTTATCTGTTCTGCCAGATTTTCCTGAACACTTAAAGATGACTGAATCCATTATTTGGAGCAGACATTTACTATCTTTTTAGTTATAAGAACCTTAGAAATCTACTTTGTGAGGCATATCAATCTCATACATATTCTCACGGAAATATGCTGTGAGCATTAGTAGGGCAAACACATTCCATTAAAACTCATAAAGGAAGAGACAATATCATTACAGGTCACCGGAATATTTGTGAAAAAATGAAAAATTTTTCTGGTTTGCCCATCCTTTCAGGATAGAAGCAAATTAGTGCTGCTATTATGCTTAGCAGTGTTACATGAAAGTAAAAGCTTAATTCTTTTTTTAAAAAAGAGAATAATTTAGCATTAACTATTCTACAGTAACTAGTATAGTCAGTATACCTCAGTTAGTGTAGCAACTATAGCAAAAAGTACATTTATACTTTTGTATAACAATAACTAGCTAAGGCTGACAGATCTTTTTCTTTCCACATCACTGAATGTATGGAGTTTTATAAAATCTTTTAACATATCACCCAGCATAAAAAAAGTGTAAGAGAAACAGGCATCATAGTGCTAGAATGCTGCAAAAGAATTTTTTTACCATGAACTCATACTTCTACAAAACATTCCTATAGATATTTGACAAATATTTTTCTCATCTAATCTATGCCCAAAGGTAATTTACACATTTCAGTGAGATTTCTTGGGAAGGCTGATTTACTGAGAGAAAACGACCATGTACTTTCATTAAATCACACTAATTGGTTAGAAAACATACTACAAATAGCTAAAATTTGACAAATGGTGAACAGATAACCAGACTGAGTACTACATAATTAAGGACAGCAAATTGTGATATCTTCCATGCCTCAGAGTATTTTGCCAATTGCAATTCAAATATACTTGATTATGATTGTGCCTTCTGACAGGAGCCACTTAAGAGGGTTTTTTACCAAGATATATACTAGAAAATAATGGATTTTTAAAAAAAATCTTTTTAATGTATTGGCTTTTAACAGTTGTCTTATTTCTAAAAGTAAGGATAGAAAAGGATATCAGAGGGTAGTCTAACTCCAGTGTTGTGAAAATGCTAGTTTTCTTAAACAGAACCTCAGAGTCTTTAATTTTATTAAACTTCTGTCTGTTCAGAATATTCTGTTTTATTGCTCTTCTTTTCTTACATAAAGATTGTATTTTTAACTGGTGTACCTCAGTGTTATATTAATACCATCTTTCTTATATTCACTTTCATATAACTTTGATTATTCTTTACATTACATTATTTTTCTGGAGTGGTTAGACTTATCAAAATGATTATTAAATCATTTCTGTTTAGTTCATTATTTTCGTATCACTGTGATGACTCCTCAGGGAAGCTGACACCTGTCAAATGTTCACTTTTATAAAATGTGCTTATGTAATATTGCAGGCATTTTTAAAGCAGGACAATAGTGTTTAATCTCAGTATTTTCTGCTTTAGGAGAGGAAGAATTCATTTAAACTTTCCACTTCATCATACCTAATTCATCATGAGCTACTGCGATACTACAGAAAGTTCCAAAATGGTCAAGTATAAACCAGAAATCCACCAATAGAATAATTATTTATTATAATCCTTTCAGTAATGCAGGGCACATACCTTCCATAGGGAAACAGCCCTTTAAAAAAATCTGTTTCATATACTTCAGTTCTGATTTCGGTTTTGACTAGAATATGGAACGAATGTTTTCCAAGGTACAAAACTCTGGGACCAAACAAACAGTCCTGACACCATTCAGGTAATGTGTTTATCCTGTTAAATGTTGTGCTTAGGATGTGGTAAAAGGAGGTGAAGTGGCTGGTGCTCACAGAAATGAAGCCATCAACAGAGCCCTTGAGTGTGCTGTTGAGTCAACTGGGAGCAGTTCTGCTTACAGCCACACTGCCTTGAGCAGTAAAAACAACTGCAAAAACTTCCTCAGAGAAGGTTGTACCAAATGTCCTTGGAAAAAAAAACAAACCAAACCAAACCCCAAAACAACAACAAAAAAAACCAAAACAAACAAAAAAATCAACCAAAAAAAACCCAAAACAACAACAACAACAACAAAACCAACTGATAATCCTAAATGCCTCATCTTCTAACAGGAAAAAATAATCAAAATATGAACGCTGACTAATTTGGCTTCTTGCATCAGAGCAGGGAGGGAATCATGTTTCTGTATTTATGCATAGTAATGCCATAAGCAGTCAAGTTCTTGCTTCTCCCCACAAGGACTGGCTTCTGAAGCAATCTGCTGGCAGCCAGACGGGCAGATGCCACTGCTTGTCTGGGTTTCAGTGTTATGACAGAGAACACAGGAGGTGGGAAAGAAGATCAGGTGATTAAGTTTTGCCATATGATACATCACTAGTTATCAAGAAGAGGTAGACAACAGACAAATGCGATCTATTCACACATGGCTCTGCAGACAGTGCCACTGTTTGGCTTTTTTGACAATGGAATGACCTATACAGCACCAGGCTTGCTGGCATTAAATGGGAGAATCTTCCTCAAAGGAGGAAAACAGGCTTTGCACAAGAGATTGCAAGGGCTGACTGACAGATCTTTAAACTAGATTTGAGAGGGGTCGGGGATGTAATTGGGCTTACTAGAGGTCCCTGGATGTCACAGGCCAGCACTTGTGGGGCAGTGTGCTGGCATTTTTGAGAACCATAATGCCTTCCACCCCTCAAGAGCAGAAACTGTGCACTCACCTTCCTCTCTGAAATGGTTATACACCAATGCACTCAGTATGGGGAATAAGCAGGAGGAATTGGAGATCTGTGCTCAGTCACAGGGCCACGATCTCATTGCAGATACTGAGATGTGGTGGGATGGCTCACACGACTGGAATGCTGTCATGGATGGCTGTGTACTTTTAGGAAAGACAGACCAGCAAGGTGAGGCAGTGAAGTTGCTCTTTTATGTACAAGAAAACCTGGAATGTATGGAGCTCTACCTCAGAGGGGGATTACAAATGTGTTGAAAGCTTAGAGGTGAGAATTAAGAGTCTTGCAAATTTAAGTGACAACATTGTGGGTGTCTACTACAGACCATCAGACCAAGAAAAGGATGTCAGTGAGGCCTTCTACAGGCAGCTGGAAGTAGCCTCAAGATCACATACCCTGGTGCTCATGGGTGACTTCTATCAGTTTGTTGGGAAGGCCACACAGAGAGGCATAGTTAGTCTAGAAGGTCCTTGTAATTAATTGATGGTGACTTTCTGACTCAGCTGGTAGAGACAATGATGAGAAGGTTGCTGCTGGACCCTATATTAACAAACAGAAGGTCTGGTCAGGAACGTGAAGGTTGGCGAAGCCTTGACGGTGATCACTACTTAATAGAGTTTAGTATCATATGAGGAAGAAGCAGGGCAATAAATAAGATTGCAACTCTGGACTTCAGGAGGGATAATTTTGTCCTCTTCAAAAACCTAATTGGAGTCTTAGTCCCTTGGGCTAAGACTCTAGAAGGTAAGGGGATCCCAGAGAGCTGGTTGATATTCAAACACTACCTCCTCCAAGCTCAAGACAGGTGTATTCCTTTGATCAAGTAGGATCAAGTAGAAAAGTCAGGAGAGCAGTATGGATAAGAAAGGAGCTGCTGGAAAAAAACTCATGTAGAAAAAGGAAGTTCACAGTGTGTGAAAAACAGGGTCTGGTCTCTTTGGAGAATTATAGGAACATTGTAAGGGTATGTAGGGATGCAACAAGGAAATTCTTGTGCTTAGAGAATGAATCTAGTCTGTTTACCCTCACGGTGTTACAGATCATATCATCATTTAGGCTGGAAAAGACCTTTTAAGATCTTGAAGACCAATCATTAAACCAAATCCACCACAAAACCACATCACTTAGCATGATGTCTAAATACCTCCAGGGATGATGACTCAATCACTTCCCTGGGCAGCCTGTTCCAGTGTTTAATAACTCTTTCAATAAAGACTTTTTTCCTAATACCCTATTTAAACCTCTCCTGGAGAAACCTGAAGCCATCATTTTGTTACACACAGCTGTCACTATTTCAGATATTTCCAGGGGAGAAAGACTGCAGGTGGAAAACAGGGAGATAGGGCTTTAGGGAAGAAAGCACAGGGAAAATAATCTTTTTTAGTTACAACGCTGCTTTACAGAGAGGCTCTGGTTACATAGAGATGGCCACATAACTTCCTGATCTCTAGTGTATGCCTGTCACATCAATCCATATTTGTAGCCAAAGACTAGAAAAGCTTTCTCTAATTCATCAAGCAGATAAAATTCTAGAATATGTCAGAATACAGAAAATTTAAAAATTATTTTAAGAATTTCCAGGAAAAAAATTACTAGAGTTCTCTCTTTTTATTTCTTTGTTTTTACACCACTTCATCAGACAAAGTCTCAGATGGGAGCATCGAGTACTTTTCTTTTCAGTGTACTACCATAGATTAGGTGGGACATTGATTCTGCCATGATTAAGGTGAAATTGTATTTACACGAAGGCAGACAAAACAACAACAACCCTACAATCTGCAGTTTCTAAAAAAAACTTTATTTCTAGCAATAGCACTGCTAGAAAGTGCCATTGACTTTTAAAGAGCTTTAAACTCTTAAATGCCTTGCCACTTTTGAAAACAAGACTGCAATTCAAATTGCTTCAAATACATTAGGAAATTGTAGGCAGGCTTACACTAGATATCCAAATTTTCTTTGTAATTGACAGGCCTCTCAGAACCATTTTAAGACATACACCTCTTGGGTTTTGACTGTTTTCCACACAACATTGTTGTGAGCACATTAATCATCATTTTTGCTCTATTGCTCCCACCTGGAAAGAATAAGCTTGTAATTGAAAAGGCAAATTTAGCATTTATATTGGTAATAACAGAGTTTCATTGCCATTCTCCCCAAAAATAATTTAAACATTACAGTGAACAATATCTCAATGATAAGTGAATGGAAGTAAACCTTTCTCGTGACCAGGCCCCTGTGAGCTAAGTCATCTGTTTGTTGAGCAGAGCCTTCTATTGTGTTGCAACAATTACTTTTACCTTCAGATATGATAACTCTTTGAAGCAGTACATGGGAGTGTGGATGTTAAAATACTACTGCATGGAATTTTCCTTCCTGTGGGATTGCAAAGATCCTCACCAGCTGTGACCTTGTTGGCAAGTTGTTTGTAAAACAGTAAAAAGATGTTTTGACTATGGGTGTTGTGACACCCCAGCCAATCACCCCAGGGGGTGGCTGGCTTCTTGTCCAATTACCTTGAAGTTAAAAGGGTATAAAAAGAACTGTAAATTAATAAATAAAGGCTTCTTGGCATCTTGGTGAAGAAAATCGTCTTTGCCTCGCTCTCTCTCCTCCTCCTTCAGCCACTAGCAGATAAACAACATGGGAGACACAGGTGATCTACATTAGCAGCATAGCTACACAGTGTTGGCTGATAAACAAATCTCATTTGCTGTGCACCTGAAATTTCATTGTTGAATGGTTTTTTATCTTCTAATGGGGAAAGACACAGGCTCCGACTCAAATAATTTAACTTAGCAGAATAAATTACTTAAATCCAAGATGATGTCTGAGATTATAAATTTCCTTTAGAAACTATTGAAAACATAATGCTGTCCTTCAGCATTTTTTAGCTAGCTACATATTATAACAGAGTTTGAGTAGGGTCTTGTTATGCTGGCAGGTATGCATGCATGTTATTCTAGAATATCTTTTCAGTCTAGAAACTTTGTGTAAGCTCCTGAATCACACTGTGATAAGAAGAAGGGTATGGATAAGTGCTACAGTAAGACAGTGAAAGTGTCATTAGTCATAAATTACATCTAGCATTTACAGATAACATGTGTGAAATACAAGATTCATGGATCATTCAGATAAATTATTAATATCATACAGTCAACAAATTACAGACTGCTGCAAAGTGCTTTTGGTGCTTTTCAGTACTATGTGCAGAGTAGATGTGCTATCTATATCTCAACTAGAAGAACAAACCAATTTGTAGTGTTAGTTACAGGCTTGGGGAAGTGTTTTCTGAAGAGGACAGTGGCAAGGATTATGCTGGAGTCATTTTTTTTAACATTCTGTACTTGTCATTGGTAAAAGCCCTCAGTAAGTAACAGTCCTATATACAGTTATACCAGGATACCCAGGTATCACATGACTTCAGAGACAAGAGTTCATTCATAGATATTAGGGGTTGGAAGGGACCTAGAAGATCATCCAGTCCAACCCCCCTGCCCGAGCAGGATCACCTAG
>JAOEGS010001894.1:40353-50804 GCA_025447755.1 Corythornis vintsioides | reverse complement strand
ATCTATCTATCTATCTATCTATCTATCTACCTACCTACCTACCTACCTACCTACCTACCTACCTACCTACCTACCTACCTACATATCTACTATTGTGCATGTGTTTGTGTACTTGTGTGTGCCTGGGGGAGCACCACTTGAGCTCACACTGGTTTTTCTCTCATTTCAGGAGTTCCTGAACTCATGCTGCCTTGAGCCACCTCCCCACCAGCCAGGCTTCCAAGCTGAGTTGGAAGCAGACTCCAAGAGAAGACAGCTCCCAAAAGCTCCTGTCGAGGCTCAGCAGTCAGAGCTACAGAAGAAAATGAGAATTTTGAGCTGTTTATTTTGGGCTGCAAGTGCCATGTAAGTTTTTGGAGGAAATCTGCTGCTCCACTTGCACACAAAGCAGCACATCAGTATGTCATGGCATGGGTCATGCCAGGGCAGAACCTGTCCAGTGAGGCTGAGTAGAGCCACCCTAGTGGCAGCCAGGTGAAGAGGGGAGTGGAGAGCAGGTGAGTCCCCGGGGTGGGCAGTGACCCAGCCAGTAGAGTTCTGCTGATGGGGAACTCCAAGAACAAGTTCAACGCAGACTCCTTTCCACCCTGCCTTGAAACATCACCAGCTACCTCTCAGAGTGGGATGGGATGTGAGTGGGGTGGGAACCAGGCCCACTGCATGCAGGTCCTCATAAATAATGCTGTCTGGGCAATGGCTGCAATCAGGAGTGAACTCCAGCCACTGGGACCTGCCTCCTTGGCCAATTGTGCTGCTGAAATTATCAAGTAGCCCATAGCACATGAGCTTTCTGTAATGCCATTGTTTGGAGGTGCTCAGGTCAGCAGATCCTCTCTGAGGAATTAGCATAGCTCTGGGGAGCACAATGGTGCTGTGCTGATTTACATCTCCTGGAAAGCCAGCCCTTTGTCCCCCAGAGTTGTAGCAGGAGAGAGTTTAAATCACAAGCCTTGCAGCAGAGGCTCTTAGGACCCAGCCTCCCAGAAACAATGGTAGGTGTGTGTTCTGTCTCTGCCATGCACATGACTTATGAGATGCCAGCAGTAACTCTTAGGGCTGGTGGTCGTTCAACAATAAGCTGATATGGCCCTTTAATGGTGCAATTGGAAGCTGGGACAAGGGAGCAGTAATTAACGGGCTCAGATGACTTCCTAAGGAGAGCAGCCTACACAGAAGGGATTTTCTTCAGCTAGTGCTGGTGAGTGGGCTAAAACTTCTTCCAGCAGTTGCCCTGCAGCCTGTGAAAATGCCTTTTGCTGCCGTTTCACTGGGCTGCAGAGCTGGGGCTGCTGTTTGCTGACATGTGAAGACTCCCTTTGTTGGGAGGTTCAGCAGAAGGAAGCAGTACAGCTTGTTACTGTTGTACAGCCCTGTCCTTGAATGCTCTGCCACTGCTGCTCCATCTGCTCAGACCACGGCTCTCTCTGAACTTCTGCTTGTCCAGTTACATGGGAGATGGTAGCCCCGAAGGCTAAAAGGGGTTTTCATTTTGCAGCCTTGAAATCAGGGGCAGATGAAGTGCCCGGATCCTTTGAGGCTTCCGGAGCAGGCCACAGACACACCACCTTGTTCTGAGTGAGAGCAGTGCCCTGAATGCTCCTTCTGGTGAGGCCTCCTGGCTCCCTGTTCCCCAGAGAAAAATGAGACTGCAGTTGTGCACAGATCTCAGTCCTGCAGCTTGAAGATCTGGGCTGTGTGATTTCACAGGGAATGACTGTAAAGCAGGAAATCTCGGGGAAATTAGTTGCAGTTTTAAAACAGAATATTTTGTCAAAATCAAATTTATTTCAATGAGGAACAATCACTCTAATGGCTGAGAAGAATGCAAAGATTAAATGAGGTATGAATAGCTGTAAGATGGTACAATTACCACCTCAGAAACAATATATTTGTAAAGTTAATTCCTCCTGAACATGAACAATCTCCTTACACTTGACCCCTCTCTATTGCCTCTTCCATGCTTGAACTCTCCTTGAACTTTGAAGATCCATCTTGAGAGTATGATATGGCCATCTCTTTTGCATCTGGTTATTTTAGCTCCAATTTGCAGCCCTAAAATGGCAATTATGGTGATATATTGCTCAAGTCACCCGACATGGATTAGTATCGGGATCAGCGCGTTTATGCACAGGAGTGGTGAATGGAGACTACAGCTATGATTTTAAATGACTTGATTAATTCTGAAACAACACTTCAGAGTCCATTACATCCAGCAGGTGTTGGGGTTCGGGCTGCCTTCCCTCCAACAGCACAGACAGGGCTTCTTTCTTGTGGCTCTTTTTGGTGCTGGTGTCCAGCCTTTCTTTCCTCAACCCTCCTTTCTGCAAGAGTTCAGTGGCCTTTGGGGGCAGCTTGGACAGAACTCCCTCCTCGTAAATCACACCCTGGGGTTCCAAAATGTGCTGTGTTCTCTGATAGAAGTCTCTGGGGATGTAGCCTGACCAGCACTGGTGTGAGGGCTCTGGCTCAGTGGACAGCAGGGCTGGTTTTTGGCTCGGAGTCAGCTCAGTAATGCTGAGACTGCATAAAACATCTGACCACTGTGGTATAAATATTGCTGTCCTCTCAGAACTGACCTTGTTTGCTGGGCATGGGTCTCGCCTCCCTTCCTTCAGTGGTTTAAATGCTGCAACTCCCCTCTCACCTTTCCTCTCTGTGCTAGCTGCCATTGCTGCTCTGAAGGCATCCTGACAGCTGGGAGCTTGTCTGGGATATGGTGGCATGCAGGGGGTGAAGTTTGCAGCCACGGTGCCACCTGAGGCTGGAGAAAGAAGATGAAATGATGGGCCTAGTGGAGGGGTGTAATGTGCTTTTGATTTCTGTGTTGCTGCCACATGAGTTTAAACTGTGAATGTTGGTGTCTGGCTGTGGCCTTCGCTGGCTTTAAAGCAGGGTGAGGAGAGGCAGGTTCAGTGTAGAAGTGTTTGTGCTGAGGGTGCTGAGCACCAGCACTGGACTCTGCAGAGAGGGAGCAGATGAGAGGAAAACACAGAAATGGTTTGGACAGAGCCTGGAGAGCTGCAATGGAAACTCCCAATGCTTCCCTCTGGTTGTGGGGAACAGCCTTTTGTGATGAGCACCTGTCCCGGGCCTTTATTCTGTGCATGGTGCCTTAACTGAAGTGTCTGAGGCCTGATCCTGATGCTCTCTGTGTCTCCTTTCAGCCAGAAGAGAATCCCAGAATGTCAGGGGCCGGAAGGGACCTCAGAAGATCATCAAGTGCAACCCCCCTGCCAGAGCAGTGATTCCCCAGCGTGCTGGAGCTCAGCGGAGAGCAGCAGGCCAGGGGGGTACCCTGCCCCTCAACAGGGCACTGTTCCATGGGGTGAGTGCTCCAGGGCCACTCCTTCCCATGAATACAGGGACAAAAGCTGGGGGCTAATGAGAGGCAAGGCAGCAGAGTGTTTGTTTTAAAGACAGTGGCTCATTCTGCAGGCTGTGGTACAGAGGCACGGGAAAATCTGTGTGGGGTCAGGAGTCTCCCAAAGGAAGCCACTCTGTGTTTGCCCTGAATATGTAACTCCTCTCAGCAGAGGTGACAGAACATGAGCCTGCTCTGACACCCTTTGAAAGGGGTGGGAGCCTGTCTGTGTCCATGGAATGTGCCTAACAGGGCAAGCACAACACTGCCCTGAGGTGCAGAGAGGATCTCCCCAGAGAGCTGCACGCAGGAGGGGAAGGATGCAGAACTCCTCCCAGGGCTCTGCTGGGAAGCTCAGCTCAGCTCAGGGGGGCTGTGCAGTGCTCTGTGAGAGCTCTGCTTCTTGGGGATCAGAGGAGTCATGCACAGTTGCAGGGGTTCAAAGCTCTGAGAATGAGGTGTCAGGGAAATATCTGGTGTGGCCTGGAGACAGAAAGGGTTGGTTTGGGGCTGTTGTGGGGTGTGGGTTTCATTCCCATGGGAAAATACCTAGTGAAAGGTTTGGGTTTTTTCCCCTCCATGCTTCATCAGACTTGTATTTCATTTTTAGCAGAGGTGGGAGATAGCATGGGCTGCTGATCTGAGAAAACAGGGCTTTTCCTACGGGGAGTTCAGCTGCAGTGAGAAAGGAAGCAGCTCTTGAACACTGTGGCACCCTCCCTCTTTGCAAGTGTCTGAACCTTTTCTGTGGGTGAAGACAGTGATCCTCGTTCTGCAGCAATGCTGGTATTTCTGTTAGGCTGGAGTTGGATAGAGAACTGAAATCAAAACCTGGTTGGCATCACACCCTAGAAATCTCTGAAGGGCTGGGAGCAAACAGGAGCACAGAGCCTGACTCTTGCCTTGCCCTGCCTACCCCTGCTAGAAACATCTTTTCTGTGTAATAACTTTATTGGGCTTCAGCTCAGACACCCAGTTCCCCAGCCAGCTGCCTGGGGCTGTGTCCACTCCAATCACCCTGGTCCTTGCTGGATGCTGCTGTTAGCAGCAAGTGTCTGTGTAGCCTCTTCTGTGACCAGGAGCTGCTGCACAGCAGCACATCAGTGCAAGACCATCTCTTACCTCAGGGCCTTGTGCTTCTGGGGCTCTCAGTCTGTGAGCTTGTCTGTACATTAGCAAAGGGCTTCCAAGGTCCTTCTTTTTTTAGATTGAGGGACAATCTTGCAGACTTCCTCATTCCCTTATTTGCCTCCATCTGAAATGGAAGAGGGAGAAACTTCTGTGTTGTTACAAATGGCACCGGTGGAGCTAGAAGTGGGGGCCACTAAAGGCTTGGATGACCCCTTACCTATGGAATAGTCTATTCCTGCATTTCAGACTGCTTCTTATCTTCAGTTGTTCTTCTTCCTGGTGGAGTCGACCCCCTACAGAGGCATTTAGTCTGTTAAAATATTCTCTTTTTGTCTGTGGACTAGCAGTGCTGTACCTGCAGGGAAAGCCCTGGGCTGAAATCCAGGAGGCTGGAGCTGGATTTCTGTCCCTGCCACTGCCACTGGTTCACTTGACCCCTCTTTGGTTGCATCCTCTGACTTTGGACACCAGAGTGGGGAGAGAAAACAAACAGGTTCTTTCCTGTACTGCAGTACTGTCTACCTATCCACATTTCTTTCTAACATTTTCCTGCATGAGTGTTTCCCCTTCCACTGTAAAACACACTGAGCCAAACTGCCCAGCTGCTGCAGCGTCCTTCTGATTCTCCTCCCAGCCTGAGCTGCTGTTTCCTGGTGACAAGGGGCCCAGAGCTGCATCCTGACCCGGAGCTTTCCCTGCAGCAGAGGCTCAGCAAGCAGGGCTTGGTGTTTCCTGCCTGTGGCACCAGGGAGATGGCTGAAGGGTTTGATGAGATGTCAGGTGGGCACTAGGGGCAGATGGTGGGCAGGGAACAGCCTGCAGGTGAGTGTCTGCCAGCAGAGCAGAGCCTGGCTGCCCTGGGGAGGGATCCGTCTGCTCCTGCACTGTCACCTCCCTGTCCTCTGCCCCGGGAGCTCCTCCAGCCACTGCCTGCATCCCCAGCTTCACCCAGTAAGGGTTGCAGCCTGTGAAGTGGTGGATGGAGTGTCAGAAGCCCCACATCCCTCGGAGCAGAGCTGATGGAGCCAGTGCCTCCCCAGAGCACAGTGGGGTGACAGCCAGCAGCAGAGGGGGCAGCTGATGAGGGTCCCTGTCTAATGCCCTCTCCATTTGGTGGGAGCAGTTCCTCTCTGGAAGCTGCTGCAGCCCTGGGTTGTGTTCGTGAGCACACCAGGCTCTGCCTGGCCCAGTGAGGAGGCTGCTCCCCGCCCCGAGGGGCCGCCCGCGGGCGTTCGGCGTGCTGTTTACATCCCAGCTCCCATTTCTCAGCACTGTCAGTGTTTCCCCCTCGAAGTGAGGAGACAGTTAAAGGGACTTTGGGTGACATCCCCCCCTGTTTAATGAAGCTTGGAGTTATGGGCAAGTGAGTCGAAGTGCCGTTATTATCTGCATGAGTGACCGGAGGCCGAGGGTCTAGCAGTGTGCAGAGAGCTCCTCCGCAAATGTGCACATTGATCACTGCTAATCAGACCAACCAGGTCAGGGGTGCTGGCAGGATGGAGAGCTCTGCAAGAGCTGACAAATGAAGCGGAGGAGCTCGGGGGTTAATGTAATATTCAAACACAATGAGGTATTTATTTCCTTACAGGCCTGTCACTTTTCCCTTCCTCTGACATTTTGCCGGCGACGGGGAGGCAAGAGAGAGGGTGAGAGCAGGAGAGAGAAACCTCCCCACGGGGGGAGGAGGCAGAACCACAAGTGTGTGAAGAGCAGCAGGGAGGAGGTGCAGGCGAGTGCAGTTCTGCATCCTTGTCGTGTTCCCAGGGCTCTGTGCTCCTCTGCAGTAAAACACTTCTTTTGCTTGTGTTGTTTCTTCCACAGGTGATTATGCTTCAGGACCCGTCGTGTTCCTGCAGCCAACACTGTCCCATTACTCTGCAAAAAAACCTGCTCGGGGTGGATTGTCTCTACAACGGGTGAGTTTGGGGTGATCCTCAGGCCAGAGCTGTGTTCCCCTGAAGGAAAACGGGCTCTGCTCAGCACTGTAAGCAGAGGAGCTGAGTGGTGAGCTGCTGTGGTTGGTGCATTCTTCCCACAGCTACTGTACTGAAGGCTGTGGGCAAAGCCTACACCCCGTGTCAGGAGCATCATTAGTGCCTTGCTGGGGCTTCTGAGGACTTTGGGGCTTCTTCATAGTAAATGCCTCACCAGGGAACTGTTTGTGTCTGCTATAAATTCCAGCTTTGCACACTGGAAGCCAGGCCCAGTAACACCCAACTGCAGTTCCAGTGGCATAAAGGGCATGATGCTGTTGTGCACCTGCATGAAGCAGAGCACAGAAGGTTTGGCTGCTCGTGCCAGTGATCCCTGCAGGGCAGAAGGAGGACTGGAGAAGTCACTACTGACTGTTCTGGACTCTGGGCACATGAGTGGTTGGGTTGTGGCTCAGCTGAGGCTTTTGTACCACCTGAGGAAGGCAGAGCCCTCATGCTTCAGGGAGCTCTTGGCAAAAGCCTGCCTGGAGAGATTTATCTGACACTTGATAGGTTAGTGGGACTTAATGCTCCAAGGAATGAGAGAGGCTTGAGAAGTGAAGGGTCAGAGCTCCTGGAAGGTCTTTGCCGACTCAATAACTATCCTGGTGCTGAAACACACTGTGCAGTGCTGAGCTCAGCTCCTGCCCAGGGAGGGCTTCAGGAGGAGACCCAGCATGCCAGAGAGCAGGAGAGCTCTGCAGTGCAGCAGAGCTCCAGAGTCTGAGATGTGGCAAGGACCAGCGCTTGCCCTTCCTAAATCTGGCCACTCCTTCTCCACGCAGCTGTGGGGCAGGAAAATGTTCTTGAAAACCCTCAGTCCTGTTTTCTTCCTTCAGTGGAGTTTCCCACCCATCAGAAGGAGGAGAAGTGGAACGTGAGAGGAGGAGAGGTTTGTCTTTCACTGTTGGAGAGTGTCACAGCTCCAGTGCCACAAAGTGAGGCTGTTACTTTCAGCAGACCCTGGGCTGCAGTCTGCAAGGCTTTGGAAAGCCCAGCTCAGATGATCACACCAGAGCTGGCAGGAACTAACAGCAGCAGCAGCAACACGTAACACAGCAGAACCCCCACTTTGTTTTCATCTTCCCCACGTGCTGTGAAAAGCACAAGAGGTGGAAGGCAGGTGGCTGGGGGAACTGTCACCAAGATGTGAGCTCTTCTCTCCCCCTGCTGTGGTATGAGACCTGGGACAAGCAGCCCGTTGATTTTACTTTCTTTGTTTTTCAGATCAGTTCAAGATGTTCTCTTCTCTGCCCGTTTGTGCTACCAGCTTTTCAAGGCTGACATGGCTTCCTATTAAGCTCCTTTTACAGAGGGGCTCTCCTCCATCGAGAGCCTGTCCTGAAGAAGAACAATGCTGAATGCTGGCTAATGCCAAGCAGCAGAATTTAATTAATCTTGCTGCTCCTGTAACCAGCACTGCAGTCTGCTGGCTGCCTGCAACGTCGGGCGCTGGCAGCACTTCCCCAAGATGAGCTCTCTCTCCTCATCAAGCTTCTGTCTTGGAGATTCATGTGCAGCATTTCAGTTTATTCAACCTTTAATCAGACGCCTGACCTATTCTGAGCAGTGCTCAGCTTATGACCTCTCCCCAATAAACAAGTTTTAAACAAGCTGCCACATCAGATTTTGTGTAGGGAAGGAACATGAGACAGCGTGGAGAGCTAATCATGCCAAGCAGCTCTCTCCTTGCCAGGCCTCGCTCCCTTCTTGCCTGCAGAATTCATTTGTGCTGTTGGAAGAGCACGAGGGGCTCTCTGAAAAGGGATGACACCATTTCTGCAGTGCCCAGAGAGCTGCTGCACTGAGGGAACCAAGTGTGTTCCATCAGGCAAAGTGTTCTTACCGAGTTGTCCTGCAACGAGCACTCTGCAGGGGACTCCTTCTGCTGGAGTTGCAGGTGATTGAAGAGGTGAAGGCAGAAACCAGGGGTGCCCTTTGGACGTGGAGTGCTTGAGAAGTCATCAGTTACTCTGGGAGACAAGGAGGGGTGTTCACAGAGCTCCCTGCCTCACTGCTAGGGCTGCAGGCCCTGGTTCCTAAGGTAGTGTTCAGGTCACACTGGGGATCTCAGCAGCTTAGAGCTGGGTCTTGGTGGTGTCTTGGTTTTGTTGTTTTTCTTTTCCTCTTTTTTTCTTTCTTTGATCTGAATAAACTGTGGAACTGGAAAGGGCAAGTGAAGAAAATGGTCTGTTTTCAGTGACCAAAGCCACTACCGTGCTGAGAACACTCACTGGCAGCTTTAGTAACCAGTGATGAAGCTCAAGTGGGTAAATGACTGGATCTCAGTGGCCGGGAGGGTGGCTGCTGCAGCAGCAGGTGGCATGGGCAGGGCACTGGTCCCTTCTCAGGCTCCATTTCTGACTCAGAACTCTTTGTGCTGGGGCTAAATCTCATTGTACCTGTCAAACAAGGTGGAAAGCACCTTGAGGCTTTGCAGTGCCAGCTTGGGGCCAAGTGTTACCAATCCTGGTGATCAGGACACTGGCCCATGGGTGCTTGAACACAGGCAGTCCCTGGAATATTCTCCTCTCTGTGAGCTGGGCACCTGCTTAGTCCCTGCACCAGCTTGTCCCGGCGAGGGCAGAGATGCTGAGGGGAGCAGAGGTGACTGTCAGATTGTCCTCTAGCTGGTTGCTGGCATCACTTGAGCTCTGCAAGGGCAGCCTGACAGATATTGACAGGCTCTGTCTCTGTACAAGAGGGTACCCCAGGACACTGCTTGCTGAGAACGTTGATTTTTCCAGCATAGCTTCTTGTGGGCTTCGTTCCCTCAGGTTTCTGAGAGAGGTGTTGAAGGACCAGAGGTCCAGAATTCCATGCCTCTTTTCTGTGGAGAAAGGAGCCTGCATTCTACATACCACAGTTCCTGTAGCCTCTGCAGATGCTCCAGACACTCACCAAAACTACAAACACAGCTTAGCTTTTAAAATCAGCCATGGTTTGTAGTTCTTGGTGTATCCTGAACACCTCAGGCCGTGTCTGGCTGTTGGTCCAATCAGAAAAGGGTGAGTGTGATGGAGATGAAGTTAATTTTGTCTGTTGTTTTCCATAGCTGTCAAGAGTTTAAAAGGGGGGAAATACCTCAAACTGTCCAGTCTTGGCCTCTCTCCCACTGGATGGCCAACCGTGTGAAGCCAAGACCCATTTTCTGTCACCCCACAGGACACCCTGGTGAGAAGCAGGCACCTCTGTCTGCCATCACAAACCACCCTGCCGTGGCAGGACACTTGCAGGCAGTACCTGCTGGGTCATGCAGCTGTTCTCATCCCCTGATCTCATTTCTTACACCCCACTGCAAAAGAAGCAGGGGACAGGAGGGGTCAGGAGGCCAGGAGCTGGGGTGAGTGGCATCCCTTGGAGCTGTTTGAGGCAGGAGAGCAGTGCATTGCAATGCTCCTGTGTTTGCTTTTGTTCCCTGCAAGGGCTTGGCACCGCTCTAGGCCTCCTATCAAATATTTATTGTTGAGTTATTTACATAGATGGTGAATGCCTGATCAGAAGTCTGATCTCTCTCTGGTTTCTACACTCCCTGCCCAACAAACCAATTAAAAGCCAGCTGCTGTGCAGGGGAGAGTGAGTGTGTCAGCTCCTCTTTCCCCGGGCTGCTCTCGTGTCCTGCTTCCCTGGCGAGGGTTTAGTTACACTGAAGAAAAAGGCAAAAATCTTCTCTGAGGAGTCCCTTTCTCCTTGCAGCCAGGTGACAGCAAGTTCCCATGCTCCTGTTATTTCTGACAGATCCTGGATTATCCTAAAGGTGAGAATCCCCCAGCAATGCCCTGCTGAAATTTAACTTATCCTCAAACCTCTTACTTTGCAAAGCACTTCAAAGTGCTTTGAGAGACCATACAGGAATTAAAACCAAACCCCCAAACCTACCACAGCAGTTTCATAGATTCATAGATTCATAGAATGTCAGGGGTTGGAAGGGACCTAGAAGATCATCTAGTCCAACCCCCCTGCCCGAGCAGGATCACCTAGACCAA